>JBBPJU010000460.1:0-22625 GCA_038088875.1 Austroboletus festivus
TGAGGGCCCTTTTTCTTGGCAGATGTTTTCTATTCTCCTGCGTGCGTCGGCAGACTCTTCCTTCAATATGAAAGAGTTGCTGAATTTCTCTACAAATTTCACCCACATCTTTTCTTTTTCATCAGTGTTTTTATCCAGGGTGAAGTGTCCTTCCGCAAATACTCTTCCCCTTCCTTTTGGCATCTTGTTTAGGGCTGTTACCACCTTGGCTAAGTCCATCTTGTATAACTCTGGGTTTATCATGAAATAGTTTTCCATGGCTGCTATCCACCATATGGCATCCTTGCTGTTTCTGAAAAAGTTGGCCAGGAGGGCCACTTTTAATTCAGCTGGTGCCATCTCTTCTTCTTCTTGTCGAGCTCTTTCCTTGGCTAGTTCCCGATGTACATTAGCAGCTATCCTTCTTTGGTTATCCGGTGACCAGGGGTTTTCCGATACTCTGATTACTTCTCAGTGTGCCCTTGCGGTGAAGTAGTCTGGGTTGGTGTATCCTTCTGGGGCAGGGGTCAAGACGGGTAGGGGGATAGGAGGTTGTTCCAGAGAGAATAAGCGATAGTCCACTTCTCGATGAGGGGTCAGGCTGCAACTGATCAAGGTGGAAGAGGAGAAAGTGAAGATGTGGATGTTCCTCTAGTAAGTTCTGGAGCACTCGGTGTGGGATTGGAGATGGGGAGAGGAGTAGTTCGAGGAGCATGTCTGCTCCTGGTGACTCGAAGTGTCTCTGGGATAGGGGCCCTTCATATAGACTCAGCAGTGGGTGAAGGGGGGTGGGGTTCATCATCTGATCCAGGTTGACGTGCAATCTTGGCGGTAAAACTTCCCAACTCATGGAAATGAGGGGGATCGAGGGAGAGTTAGATTCTTTTGATACAGAATGCAGTACACAGAGTTCGATCTTCCAAGCAACAAAGTGGTCAATGTAGCCTAGTCGCGGGTAGCAGCATATAAACGTTGCAAGGATGTTCTCCCTGGCACGAGTGCCTGAGTGGTAAAGGACAAAGCGGAGATTGAAGCAGTGCCTCAGAAGAACTCTCTCAATGAGTGTGGAACCTTCCACACTCAAAGGTACAGCAGACTCCACATTGGATTGTGTAGAATCTAACTAAGGAAAGTATAGTGTTATATGGGCACTATTTATATGAATGGGAAATAGATGGGAATCTATTCCCTTCTGGGGAAGTGGGGGAACTACCTGCCAGAATAGAGACAGGGAATGGAAAAGCATTCTTAAAGAATAGATCTCATCGTGAGATGAGATCGTTAGGTGAATACCGTAATTGATGGCATGCACTGCCTATGGATAGAAAAGGAAGGGCAGTGCATGGGAAATCTCCCACGGATGTGGGAAGTCTCCTAAAGGATCAAAAAGAGGATATATGAGATCCATCAGGTAAAATGAAAGTAATACCTAATCCGGTGGATGCTGTGTGGAGCGGGAAGGGTGGTTTAGGTAACTAGCGGTAACTAGCAGTAACTGGGGAAGAGATTGAATATATCCTCAAAAGATCAGCGAAAATAAATAAAAGTTATTCAAACCAAAAGGGAAACATATTCTCGTGCCTTCTGACATACTCATACAGCTCCTGGGCATCCCAAGTGAACCAGTCCTCATTCCCCAGGGGAACGTTCTCCTGGTTGTCAGGTAGAGGTGGGGATGCACTCCAGATCTTGGTTAAGTCTCCCCAAGCTAGAGAGCTTGTGAAGTCCTCTCTCATGTCCACGAAATGTTCTGAAGAAAAAGAAAAAGACGGCGCATCAAGCGCCTCCGGATATGGCGTAGGAGACCATCTCCATCATTCCATAACAGCACCAACATCACATGTGTCACCTGCTTGTTCATCTGGCCCATGATACACATATTCAGAAGTCATGCAGCAGCACCTTCTGCTGCCTCCAGCATCTCGCCCACCATCATCCCTGTCTCAGCCCGAGCATTGTCCTAGGAGGCTGTTACACTGGACAAGCGTGACACCTAGTCTGATCCTTTATCACAGCATGCACTCAATAGTAGCATGAAGACTAATAGAAATCCTAAGGAGATCGCTGCAGTAACTCTTTCACACTGAGGAAACTAGACACCACACTTGTGATTGCATAGATCTAGCTGAGGCTACTGGTACAGATGGATACCGTATTTATAGTGATCCCCTAAGGTATAGATCCTATATATGGAAGGGAAGAGGCACTGTGGATTGAGATCCGTAAATGCTGCACCTCACATGAGGCAAGGAATGAGGTAGTCCAATAACTAGGTAATGAAAAAGAGGTGGTGATGCCTGACATACTGGATAAGAGATAAGACAATGTGGCCTCCATCAGGAGAGCCAAAGTATTGGTACATCAACACGCAGAGGTTGATGATAGAAGATCTGAAAGAGATCATCAACCTAAAATATCCCCAATACTGAGGCGAAGAAGGGAACTCAGCTTTTGGGTATCAAAGGGAAAAATAAGGGGTTCATCATTCAACTTTCTGCCCACTATTCCATCCACTCATCAGCCTGAGGCCAGGCTGGTTCTTCCTCCGGTGGGGGATCCAGTTCATTGACATCATATCCATTCCCCATCCACAACCAACAAGTAGTGCAGAAACAGTCCTTCCAGTGACCCAGGTAATCTCTGTCAGAGATCATAACATTACCTCTGTTGTATGGCTGAAACCCCGATTCACACCATAGATCTGTCCTCATTCTCCGACCCTGGGAATCTGGGATGGTTTGGGCATCAGTGAGGACCATGTCCAGGAGCTGTGAGGTTGCAATGGGGGCAGACATAGGATCAACAAGCCTTGATGGTATGGTTGTCTGCCTTGCAGAGTCGGCAGTGAAGAGTGGGATAAGGCTGTTGAGATACCAACTGTCTAGCTGGTATGGGGGGTTCATCGATTTGATCGATGAGGGGAGGTCTGGTTGGGAGGGGGAGTTGGTTGGTTTGCTCCTCAGAAGATGATCTGGTAGACAATGAGATGGAACAAGGATTCCTTCCACTAGGGCCATGGTGCGGGAGTGGGGGGACCCAGTTAGGCATAATAATTGCATCAGTGAAATTTCCAGTGCAAGCTTGGATGATACTTCGATAATATCTTCCAGAGCGATATCCTCTGAGTCTAATAACCTGGGGTTGGTCTTGGAACACCTTTTCAATGAAGTTGATGAGGAGGACAGCTGGAAGAGAGCCAATGGTTTGGTCAAAGTTAAGGTGGTGGAGGGTGTCCAAGATGTGTTCCATGGACTCTTCAAGGGCATTGGTTGCGTTGTTGGGAAAGTCGGGTGATGTGGCTGCCACATTGCAGAGTACTGTGAGACTTCAGTAGAAGAAGACAGTTGTGAGGAGGGGGGAAGGGAATCATAGATCATTGTGATTGAGGAGGTGTTTGAGAGTGGTAGGAGTGTCAAGAAAAAGGGCATATAGTCTGTGACATTCAGAGATTGGAAGAGTGTCTATGATATAAATGTCTGCAACGGAAGAAAGATAAACATTCATATTGACAGGAAAGGAGGAAGGGATGACAGAATTGTAGAGGAAAGGGTGACTAGCACAGAGGGGGTCAATGTGGGTTTGATTGGAGTATGCCACCATGAAGTCACCAAGGGGAGGTGTGATAGGGACAGTAAGCGATTGTACAGAAGAAGGCATGTTCTTCTTTGTGAGATTGACAAAAGTGGACTCGTCGTCCTAGTTCAAAAATAGAAAGGTGAGAAAATTGACAGAGTTTCTTTTTCTTTTGTTTACTGAGTTTATGGGAGGAGAGTGTGAAGCGGTAAAAGTCAAGTCGACAGGATGGTTGTTTGGAATGCATGGTTATAGAAGGTGAAGGTTTTTATAGTTTTTCAGAATGGTGTCGGCATTGGTAAAGTTTCTTTCTGGTTCCCAAGTATTTTCCGATGAGAGATATCCTTTCCATTGGACAAGATATTGACAGCAAGCTGATGGGCCCCTATATGCCACAATCTGATTAATCTTGTATTCTTCTTCATTATCTATCTCCAATAGGGGAGGTGAGGTAAATGGAGTTCCGTACTCCTCCATTTGGGTAAATGGGGAAAGAAGGGAGGCATGAAAGACGTCATGGATTTTCCAAGTGGATGGTAGCTTCAGTTGATATGTAAGTGGAGAAAGAACCTTTGTAATTTCAAATGGTCCCTCCTTTCTGGGGGCAAGCTTTTGGGAGATATATGGGATTTTTAAAATTTTATTTGATAACCAAACCTTGTCTCCTATCTTCCATGGTTTAAAGTTTGATCAGGTTTTCTTTGTCATAGATTGTTGAGATAAGATAAGGGTGGCTTTGGCTTCTTCTCTGGCATTTTCTAAGTTTTTCAGGCAGTTTTCTGCGGCGGGGAGGAAGGTTTTCCTGAGTGGAGGATAGGATCATGGTTCATAGCCCATCATAGTAGAGAATGGGGTTTGTTTTGTGGTGGAATGAGTAGTGGAATTGTGGTGGAATTCTGCAATGGGGAGTAGGTCAGTCCATTTGTTTGGTTGGATGGTGCAAAATATTTGTAGGTAGTTTTCTAACTCTTGGTTTACTCGTTCAGTCTTTCTGTCAGTTTGAGGGTGGTAGGCCGTGGAGAGGGTGACGTCATATTCAAGTAGACGAGCTAGTTCTCTAGCAAATGTGGAGGCAAATTGGGGGCCTCGGTCTGAGATACACTTGTTGTGGAGTCCAAAACGCTTGAATATATGGTGGAAAAAGAGTGATGCTACTCCCTCAGCAGACACTGTTTGTTAGTTGGGATGAAAATTACCCCCTGAGTAAGGCCATGGTCGACCACAACCATAATGTTATCAAAGCCATTGCTAGGGGGTAGGTCTGTGATGAGATCCACTGAGATATGTTGGAAAGGTCAGGTGGCGGTGGTGGGAATGGGGGAGAGCAGAGGGAGTGGTGGGTGGGTCAGGACTTTATTGGCTTGGCAGGTGGGGCAGCCCGTGATAAAGCGACAGACAAAAGAGGACATTCTGGGCCACCAGTAATCTTTGGAGAGGGTCTGAATGGTTTTGTATTGGCCACTATGGCCACCAGAGAGAGAATGATGGAGTGAGTGGACTAGGGGGTGACGCACTGGTTTGGGAATGTATAATTGTTTCTGGTAATAGAGTTTTCCGTCATCATATGACCAATCTCTAGGAGAGGATTAAGGGAGAGGTAGAGTGATGCTGTCGTCGAGATGTTGTAATGCTTTGAGCACAAGAGGATCGGATGAGGTAGAGACAGTAATTTTTTTCTGAAGAGCTGCATCAATTTTTCTGATAAAGAGGTCGTTGGGTAAAAGTAGTAGATTCGTATTGTTGTCAGTAGTGGGAGGGAGATCCTTATGGGATAGGGTGTCAGCAGGTGAGAGGTCTTTTCCTGGTACATGGTGGAAAGTTAAGTCATAGTCCTGCAAGAAGAGCTGCCATCGGGCATGTCGACAAGTGAGTTTTCTTGGTTTTTTAAAATATAATAGGTTTTTATGATTGGTGAGGATAGTGACTTGGTTTTCTGTTCCATGGAGGTAGTGTCGCCAATCTTCCAATGCATGAATCACTCCTAAGAGTTCCTTGTCATAGATGTCATAGTTTCTTTCCGCTGGGGATAATGTGGACAAGTGGTATGCGCAGGGATGTAAATAGCCATTGCTGTCTTTTTGCATAAGGATTCCCCTGGTTGCTCCAAGAGAAGCATCTGTCATGATGTAGAATGGTTTCTTTGGGTCAGGGATGGATAGGATGGGTTGGCTGAGAAAATGCTTCTTTAGGGTAAGGAACGCATCATTTTCTTTACTTGTCCATTGCCAGGGTTGGTTCTTTGTTGTAAGAGCAACAAGGGGGCGGCAAATGTCGGAGAATCCAGGGATGAATTTTTGGTAGAAGTTGCAGAACCCTAGAAATGATCGCACTTCTTTTACTGTGGTTGGAGGTAGCCATCCTTCTATTGCTTTTAGTTTGGTCAGGTCCATGGATAGTTCATCTTCGGATATGATCATTCCTAGGTAATCTACTTTGGAACTGTCGAAGGTGCATTTTTCTAGTTTCAAATATAGTTCATATTCCATCATTCTTTGTAAGACTTTCTGAGTCTGTTCGTTTTGTAGTTCTTGAGAGGGGGAGTGGATGAGGAAATCATCCATGTAGATGATCAACCATCCTTGGGCAATGTAGTCGGCAAAGATATCATCCATCAGGACTTGAAATGTGGCAGGGGAGTTGCATAGGCCAAAGAACATTACGGCTGGTTCAAATAGTCCGAATGGAGTGATGAAAGCGGCTTTCCATCAGTCCTCTGGTCTGATCAGAACGTTGTTATACCCCCATTGTACATCCATCTTAGTGAACACTTTGGATCCTTTTACTTTGTCCACTAGATCTGATATTAATGGCAGGGAATAGGCCTTTTTAACAGTGTGAGAGTTGAGATACCGATAATCTTGGCATGGTCTGAGTTTTCTGTCTTTTTTATCTATGAAGAAAAAGGGGGAGGCTTGGGGGGATTGCAATGGCTTAATTTTCCCAGCTGCTAGTTGTTCATCTAGGAATTTCCTACAAGCTTCACTTTTGATGGGGATAAGGGGGTAGTTTTTAGCTCATTTCGGAGTAAAAGAGTCGTCCAGATCAATACGATGGTTGTAGGGTTGTGATGGGGGAACTTTATGAGTGGCTTCCTCTGAGAATACTTTTTCATACTTTTTGAACTTTTCTGGGAGTTTTACTTCTTCTTTTTTCTCATTTATTGCTAGTTCCATAGATATGGTGGTTTTTCTAATGTTTTCTAAGTCTTCTTCATCTCCGCAGTGTTGGATTACTACTTTCTCCATTGGATGGGTGAGATCACAAGACAAATACTTGACTAGATATCTTTGTGGTTCTGTGTTGTCTTTTCTGACAGGAGTTCTTTCCAGGATAGATAGATGTCCAGTGGACCAATCAATATTCAGGTTTACTTATTTAAGCCAGGTCATTCCAAGAATGATGTCAGTCTTTCCGCATCTGATTATGAGGAAAGTTCGTTTTTTTTTTCTTCCTGATATTTCTATTTCCATGGTAGTTTTGTATCGTATTTCCCCTCCAGCATTTTTGGTTCCATCAGTGTTTATGGCATTCCTGGGTTGTTTGAGTCGTTCCAAGGGGAGTCCATATCTCTTGGCGAAGGATAAGTCTATGAAGCAATTGGTTGCTCCACAGTCTACTAGGGCTCGAGTTTTGATTGTGGTTCTTCCATCTAGATCATGTATAAGAATCGGGATTTGGATTGCATCTGGATCATTTGATACTAGTACAGACGGAAGTCTAGGAAGTTGTGACATGATAGCATGCCCCCTCTTTAAAAACCCTTTACTTTGGTGATTCAAGCGATCATTTCTTTAGAGAATGTGGACTGGACTTCCACCTTGGCAACCATTTCCTCTTTGACTTCATCATCTACTTCCATAGGAGTATAGTCTTCATCATATACTTGCTTCAACACTCTGAGAAGGTCATCTTGTGATATGGAACGCAAGACGTGAAGTCCAAGATTCCGAGTGATGGTCTGGTCTACTCTTTGAGGGAGGCGAGGGCTGTAGCGGATACACAAGGCAATGATTGCTTCTCTGGCAGCGGCGAATTCATGGACAAGGATTAGGCGCAGGGCTAACACCTGTCGCATAAGGACTCTCTCAAGAAGTGGTAATCCGTCCACCACTTCAAGGTACAGCAGACTCCACATAAGGATGCATAGATTCTAACTAGGAAAACTATAGAGTTACATGGATGCTATTTATATGTAAAGGGAGGTGGATGGGAATCCATCTCCTTCTGGGATCGGAAATACTACCTGCCATAATAAGCGACAGGGAATGGAAGCGTCCTGATAAGGGGGAATGGAATAATACCGTAATTGACGGCATGCACAGCCAATAGAAGAAATGGAAGGACTGTGCATGGGAATTCTCTCACAGTCATGAGATTGTTCCTTAATGGAGTTTCTAAAAGGAGTAACGTGAGATCTATGGAGATGAGGAATGTAATATCTAAACCGGCGGTCACAGTGTGGAGCAGGAAGGGTGGTTAGGTAACTGACATGACTGGAGAGAGATCTCATGTATCCCAAAAGAACTAGTGAAAAGGAAAGAAGTCCCTCCTATGCTCTAAGTAAGCTTCGACTTCTAGTTGATCCCATTGGAACCATTGCTCCTCTTCTGGAGGCATGCTCTTCTGGTTGACTGGGAGAGGTGGAGAGGTGGACCAAATGTCGAGAGATTCCCCCCAAGCTAGGGGAGAGGAGAAGTCGTCATCTGTCTGCATAGGAGTGACCGAAGGATTGGGAGAAAAAGATGGGGCATCCAGCACCTCAGGGTAGGGTGTGGGGGAGTGTCACCACCATTCCATAACATCTTGATTAACCTTTTTCTCACTAGTGAGTTTCTTTACATATTCATCGGCTACTCCAACTTCTTCTTTTACTTCCCGGACTTTTTCCTGGGGTTTTGCTTGTGTTCCTTGGCTATCCTTGTTTCCCTGATTCTGACCCTGAGGACAATCCCTCAGGTGTTTCCTAGTGGAACAGCCCACTCAGTGGCATATAAAACATTGGTTTTCCCTGATATGTTTAGCTTTTTCGACTGGGGAGAGTCTGATAACATCTGCATCCATGGCATTTGGGTCACGGCTTCTTCCTCCATTTCCTCCTCTGGAGTAGGAGAGATGATTTCCTCAGAGGTCTCTTTCTCGTTCAATTTATCTCATCCTGGTATATGATTTGTCTATCCAGGATTTTAGTGTGTCCGGTTCTCCTTGTAAGACAATGGGGGAGGAGATGTCGAAGTTAAGCCCTTTGACAAATCATTTGCATAGCACTCCTTCACTTTTCTCCTTGGAGTTGGCTGCTTCGAGTTGAAAATCTTGAATGTATTCCTGGAGGTTAGCCATGGTGGATGGTCCTCATTTCATATGCATCTGAGTTAACTTTCTTCGGCTGTCTTTGTGTGATTCTTCTAATACAAACAAGTTTGAGAAATCAACAGCAAATGTTTCATATTTGTACTTCTTCTTTTCTTTGTCACTTCTGGAGTCATGGGCAGTATACCATCCTTTGGCATATACTCTCCCTCTCCCTTTGCTCATCTTGTTAAGGCAGGTAAAGATTTTCTTCATCTCCATATCATAGAGATCTTCATTTAGTAGGAAGTAGGTGGACATAGATAAGATCCACCACTTAGCATCTTCCACTTTTCCTGAGAAATCTGCTGGGCAACCAGCTTGGAGTTCTTTTGCTGTGGACATTCTTTCTTTTTTGGATGGTATTGGTATTCTGAGGGTGAAGTCTTCTTCTTCTACCTGAATCAGTTCTGATTCTGGGGTGGATGGTCTGCTCTGGTGAGACTCTGGCTCCCTTCTCGAAGTATCCTCAAATACAAATGGTAGTTCAATAGGTATAGGAGATGGACTCCTTTGGGCAATGACAGTCTCTTGAGTAGTGACTGGAGGGATGGGTTCTGACACAGAAGGTTGGCAATACATTGGTTGTCTACTGGTGAGGGATGGATCAAATGTCCTAGAAGTTCTGCTTCTTCCCAGGATGTGAAGATGTCAAGGAGGAACTGGGGAGTTTCTGATGGCCTCAGCTTGGCTGTCTTGTGGTTGTGGGTTCGAATTGGAGTCCACAGGTATGGTAAATCTTCTGGACAAAATCTTGTCTGTTGATGGGTACCCTTCTTGATGATACAAGGGGTGATAGTTCAGCTAGATCTAATGTTACGCTGGACAAGCATGACACCTAGTCTGATCCTTTATTGCAGCACACACTCGATAGTAGCATGAAGACTAATAGAAATCCTAAGGAGATCGCTGCAGTAACTCTTTCACACTGAGGAAACTAGACACCACACTTGTGATTGCATAGATCTAGCTGAGGCTACTGGTATAGATGGCTACTGTATTTATAGTGATCCCCTAAGGTATAGATCCTATATATGGAAGGGAAGAGGCACTGCGGATCAAGATCCATAAATGCTGCACCTCACATGAGGCAAGGAATGAGGTAGTCCAATAACTAGGTAATGAAAAAGGGGTGGTGATGCCTGACATACTGGATAAGAGATAAGACAATGTGGCCTCCATCAGGAGAGCTGAAGTATTGGTACATCAACACACAGAGGTCGATGATAGAAGATCTGAAAGAGATCATCGACCTAAAATATCCCCAATACTAAGGTGAAGAAGGGAACTCAGCTTTTGGGTATCAAAGGGAAAAATAAGGGGTTCATCGTTCAACTTTCCACCCACTATTCCATCCACTCATCAGCCTGAGGCCAGGCTGGTTCTTCCTCCAGTGGGGGATCCAGTTCATCGACATTGTATCTGTTCCCCATCCACAACCAACAAGTAGTGCAGAAACAGTCCTTCTGGTGACCCAGGTAATCTCTGTCAGAGATCATAACAGAGGCTGCCCCCAGCATGTCGGCCACAGTTATCCCTGTCCCACTATGAAAATTTTCATGAGAGGTCCAATATGGGCACACACAGTATGCCTCCATTTTCATGTCCACAATTCTGCTAATATGACAGCTTAACAGTCAGTTGAACATCATTCTCATCAAGTTGTCTCACCTTCCAGGATAGATACAAGCACTCAAGAGTATAGTAAAGCATTGGAGGTAAGTTTACTTAGACATATTAAGTACTGCTGATGTTCTCAACCATGAGATTGATGAGAATTCGCCAGATGAAGATGAATGGTTTGCTATGCAAGCACTTATCGATGATAACAGTATTTGCCATGCCCTTATAGAGTTACCTTACTGATGACCTTTCTTAGGCAATTGGGATCACAGCATTGCTGATGGTACCAACCTTGTCCAACACAGTGATAGCACGATTAATCTGACATCCAGTAGGCTTCATTTAATGCTATATTATTTTCTAACTGCTGCCTTCAGTTGACCATGGCATAATTGACACTGAGAATATCAACGCTGAGCATCATAGATAGAACCACACCCCACGACTTCCCAGTATCTCTGCATTATCCATGGCATATCACCAACAGATATCATTGGGATCAGATCCAAACCATAGGGCCCATCATCGATAAGGATCATTGGGAGTGGATGCAGAGCATAGATCAGCCCAGGGTGCTATGTTCCTATGGGAGTGTGCTGCCACACTTAAACTCTCAGCCTCAAAGGTCTGTAATGCACCTCAGTTCCTCAGCAATATAGCTGTCGGCCCTGCCACTCAAGGATCCAAGCCATGGCAGCTTCAATACTATGATCCAACAGCACACGACATTATTGAAAGGGCCAAACAGTTTTTCCACTGCAATGCAGCCTCTATCAATGCCTTTCTGTTATGCATCAATTTCAAACTGAAGATGATTGAATATATTGATGAAGCCATTGTGGAATGGCATGCAAAAGGATTACTAGTATCTGAGAATATGTCAAGCTATTTGAATATATATGTGTGGCTAATAAAGCTTTGCAGGATGGTGGCCACAACATGTTTCAGGCATTACTCAATTGGTATGTACCAGCATCTGATACCTAATAATACCTCAACTGTCTGCAGCTGTGGAAAGACCTAGGCAACTGGTGGTCCTCAATGAGGAAAAGAGCACAAGCCCATGTTGCCCAGCACTATGAGTGGGACTTGAAACACCATTGGGAAATAAATGCAGCAGCTGCAAAGAAGCTTCTTGAGGGGGGTGGTTTATTCCTATGAGATGGCTTTGATGAAGAGGTATGATGACCACCAATTGAGCTGATGTGCTGACACCCTATCAGGGACATGCAAATAATCTTGCCCATCCAGCTCTGGGCAGCCTCATGATCAACTTCTTTTATAGCAGCCCCACCTCTGTCAGGAAATTATTCCCTGAAGTATTTGTTGGAGAAGTCCCTTGAGTTGCAGTGGCTATTGCTGCCACAGCTGTTGGTCACCACATCTGTTGTTTTGTAGTGATTGCTAACCCATGCCCTTTAGCTCAAAGTTGTCTTGGATGAAATCATTTCTGGTCAAGCAGAGGTCAGCTTCAAAGTTGGAATATATTCTCTGGTCTATATCGAAATGCTTGGTCTGATGCAGAAATGTGATGGGAGTGCTATCCATGCAGCCAAAACAAAGGCATTGCATATCAAATGGGCAGATCAGGAAAGGTTGGTCATGCTTGCATCTTTATTTCTTGCTTACACAAATGTCTGATATGTCTGATATGATACAGCAACTCAATGACAAATGGAGATTTAGGGGTATCAGGATGTGGCTTTGATGTAAACCTTCTGATATATCCTTTTGTGTATTTTGTTTGAATAAAAATATTATTATGCATTGGATGTCCCTTATCATCAGCTGATATTATGTCTAGGCTATCCTAGTTCTTCCAGACCTAACCAGTTGTTGGACCTGCCATCCTGCCATCCTGTTTCCAGTCTATCTCAGCTTGAAGACTAGCTGCCCCATTCTAGCCACATCTAGCCAGTTGGGTACCTTGCTGGAGAACTCTGTCTACTGGGTAGTGATGTCCAGCATTACCTAGATCTGTCCAAACCCAGGCTATTTTGCTGATGATAGAGCTGTTCAAGCCCACTGTAATGTTCTTTGGCCTATACAACTCTCTGGCCACCTTCCAGGCCTTAATGGTCGACATCTTTGCAGATTACCTAGCCAAGAGGTGGCTAATAATATACATGGATGATCTCCTTATTCACTCAGCCAATAAGACAATCCACAATGAATGAATAAAGAAGGTGTTAGCAAGGCTAGTGCAACACCATCTATACCTTAAATTGGAAAAGTGTTTCTTCAACATCCTGGAGGTGAAATACCTGGAAATGGTATTGAAGGAAGGAAGTGTAGCAATGAACCCTGTAAAACTCAAAGCAATCGAAGATTGGGAGGCCCCTAAAAATGTTAAGCAAGTCCATTCATTTCTAGGATTCTGTAACTTCTACCAGAAGTTTATCCCCGAATTCTCTAATCTGGCTCAACCACTCACTGCCCTCACCACTAAAGGAAAATGATGGGAGTGGTCCCCTGAAGCAGATGATGCATTTCGAGCCTTGAAATGGCTATTCCTCCATGCCCCCATCCTACACTATCCTGATTCATAAAAACTCTTTTGGCTAATGGCAGATGCATCATTGGCAGTCACTAGAGCAGTCCTCATGCAGAAAGACAGCAACAGCAATCTCCATCTGTGTGCCTACAGATCATCCACATTTGCACCAGCAGAGTGCAATTATGACATTCATAACTGCGAATTATTAGCCATCATCCTCGCCTTAAAAGATTGGTGGCACTACCTAACTAGAACAGCCTTTCCTGTGACAGTCCTAACAGATCACAAGAACCTCACCTATTTTAAACAACCTCATAATCTTTCTCAATGTCACACTAGGTGGCAATTGTTTCTTCAAGAATTCAACCTGAAACTGGTTCACACCCCCAGGGATCAGATGGCCCCTGCAGACTTCCTCTCCTGCCTGGACCTAGTTGATGATACTCAGGAACCCCTCCAACTCATCCCTGATAATGTGTTTATGTGATCCATTGATTTGGCACTTTGAACTAAACTCAAGTCTCCACTTTGCAACCTCACTGCCCTTGACATGTTGCTACATGTCGAGCAGGGTGACCCAGCCTTCCCCCGCACTTCCACATCTGATTGGGAGATATAGGACTGGTCCCTCTACTACCAGGGCCACCTGTATGTTGACAAAGAATTCTGTCAACCCCTCGTACATGCCATTCACACTGCTAATACTAAAACACTCTAACAAGTGAAGCGACACACAGTGCCCTCCAATGTGTTTGGGGTTCAATAAGATAGAGCTTGGGTGATAGTGTACTAGTCACACCAGGGACTTTTCAGAGGAATGCTTAGAGGAGAACTCCAAGACTTCAGAACTGGGGAGCCAGCTCTGCAATCTTGGGGGTTTATATACTATTCTATTGTATGTACATGTTTGTACTACTACTAAATAGGGAATAGCCAAGTGTGGCAGCCAATAAAGTAAAAGAGAAATAGAATTGTACCATAAAGGCTGTGCAATAAGAATCAGCCTGAGTCATAGGAAGTTGTAAGAAGCATGGCACTGCCATGAAATGGAAGAGAAGTATGCAGAAATTAAATAAGCATGTTTCTGAAACATAGAAGAGACAGAAATTTAAAAAAATAAGAAAAACATGTGTTCTTATCCCCTTATGGATAAGAAGTCTGAAGGAGAAGAGGGGAGGACATACGTGTGGTCAGATTTACCCAAATATTATAAAGAGAAAGTAATTCCCAGGGATACAAAAAAGTTCTAAGTCCAAAAGATAAGATAAAATTGATATGAAAATGATCAGAAAAATAGCGGGAAAAATGAGGGTTATAACAAACACCACTGGCCACCCTGGATTTTTCCACTTATATGTGTTCATCTCCTGTGACTACTGGTGGCCCGGCCTTGCTTGCTTCCTGCAATGCTACTTGGCCAGCTGCCCTGTCTGCCAGAAACATAAGGTAGACACCCACCCAAATCATTCTCCGGTTGTCCCCATTCTCACTACAGCGAGCTGGCCCTTCCAACACCTTTCCATGGACCTCATCACCAACCTGCTGCCTGCCCCCTCTGGAACACTATTTTAGTTATGGTGGACCATGGACTTTCAAAGGGGGCTATTTTCATCCCTACCACCAAATCAGTCACTGCCAAAGGGGTTGCCACCCTGTGTTACACTGGACAAGTGTGACACCTAGTCTGATCCTTTATCACAGCACACACTCAATAGTAGTGTGAAGACTAATAGAAATCCTAGGGGTTTGCTGCAGTGACTCTTTCACACTGAGGAAACTAGACACCACACTTGTGATTGCATAGATTTAGCTGAGGTTACAAGTACAAGTGGCTACCATATTTATAGTGATCCCCTAAGGTGTAGATCCTATATATGGAAGGGAAGAGGCACTGCAGATCGAGATCCACAAGTGCTACACCTCACATAAGGCAAGGAAACAAAGTAGTCTGAGGGTAAGGTAAATGAAAAAGGGGCAGTGATGTCCAACATACTGAATGGGAGATAAGAAAACGTGGCCTCCATCAGAAGAGCTGAAATATTGGTATAATCAACGGAGAGGTCATTGATAGAAGATCTGAAATAGATCAATGACCTAAAGTGTCCCCAATACTAAGGTGGAACGAGAGAACTCAGCTTTTGGGTATCAAAGAGAGAATAATAGGGTTCATCGTTCAACTTTCAGCCCACTATTCCATCCACTCATCAGCCTGCGGCCAGGCTGGTTCTTCCTCAGGTGGGGAATCTAGTTCATTGACATCATAGCCATTCCCCATCCATAGCCAACAGGTAGTGCAGAAGCAGTCCTTCCGATGACCAAGATAATCCCTATCAAGAATCATAACACCCTGTTTCTAAAGCATGTGTTTTCCTGTTTTGGCATTCATGACTCCATAATCTCCAATTGAGGACCTCAATTTGCTAGTGCCTTGGCCAGAGAGATGGTGTGCCTACTCCAGTACAATTCCAAGCTATCCACTGCCTACCATCTACAAACAGACAGGGAGATAGAAAGGGTCAACCAGGAACTGGAAACATTCTTACAAATTTACTGCCACAAGAACCCATTATTCTGGTCAAACCTCCTCCCCATTGCCAAATTTGCCCACAACTCAGCTATTCACTCCACCACAAAACAGCCCCCATTTCTACTAATGAATGGGTATAAACTAAGAGGATTTCCCCCCATCACAAAGACCTTCATTCCAGCTGTACAGTACATCCTTGACCAATGGGGAATAGCATGGAAAGAAGCCACCCCAGCCATTCAATATGCCCAAAAGGAGTATAACTGAAGAATAAAAGAAAAAACTTACTCCCCCTATAAAGTAGAAGATCTGATATGGCTCTCTACCAAAAACCTAAAAACAAAAGGGAAATTATGAAAACTTCTGCCCAAACAGAAAGGCCCGTTTCAGATAATATAAAATATTCATGATATCTCCTTCAAACTGAAACTCCCAGATCATTGGAAGATCCATAATGTATTCCACACCTTCCTTCTTTCCCCTTTTGAGGAAACCACCAAGTACAGTACCATTGCCCCTGAACCCTCCTTAGAACTAGACAAGAAACCTGAATTCAAAGTGGAAGACATCATTTCCCATAAAGGAACTTCCTGTAACCTTTTCTATTTGGTCAAATGGAAAGGCTATCCTCACTAGAAAAACACCTGAGAACCAGAAGCCAATTTCACCCATTCTGACAAACTCCTATCCACTTATAAGGCTGCCCATCAACTGAATTAAGCAATGGTCTACTCCACTTAACCAACCTTCCAAGACAAGAAATACGGCTGCTGGCACACAGAATTTGTCCCCACCTCTACTAAGGAAGTGGAGTATAATGGAGAAAAGAAAATCATCAAGGAAAAGAAAGTCCACTTCCTCAATAAACATGTCGGAGAACATTGGTACTACTGCAAGATTGACTCCTGTCCTTACCACTGGCACACCAAGAACTTCTATTAAGCCTTTACTAATGGTCATCACCCCATTCAGACTTCCCCCATCTGAACCCACCATCTCCTTATTAATAGCATGCATAAGGGATGCATACAACTTAAAATCTGTTCCCCAATTAGAAAGGGAATATCTTTACCATAATATCCTTACTTCCCCTTATGTAGAGGCATGGCTCACTTAAAGATGTCACTCTCCCCCAGTCTCTCACTTAAAAACCCTCATAAATGCCTATGAGGTATACTCTAACATTCATTCCACTTGCCCTAACATCCTTGAAAACAAACATGTCAGCTCCTTCTTAGTCTCCTGCCAACCTGCCCTTGCCTTGCAACTCATCTATCTCAGAGTCCTCATCAGACAGTCCCTCCATGAACTGGGATTTGACACTATCATCGACAAGCTCCCACTCATCCCAGTATATGGAATCATCTTGGAACTGGTCAGCCCCCTCATCCCATGGATCTGAGCCAGAGTCATCAGAAACTGAAGGCTGGTACTCAGTGCCTGTGGAAGTAGCAGAGAAATTGTGCCTCCTAATCCAACACTGCCTCTACTCACCAGACTTTCAGTCTTGTGAGCAGGCAATAATGGAGGGGATTCTTCTCCCTTTGTCCCTACTGAGCCCAACTCACCAACAGACCCTACCACCCCCACCGCTGCCTTTCTCCCCAATCCACTCAAACTGAAAGGGTCACACCCTGCAACCCCATGAGCACACGAACATATAACCAACCCCCCTATACCCATCCCTGATCTGGCTACTCCACCTCGAACCAACCTTCTATGAAGGATCTCCTCACCGCCCACCCTTCAACTACCCCCCCTCTCTCAGAATATCCCTGAAGATAATAACATCAGTACTGAGTTCCACTGTGTACGATGTAACTTTGCCCATGCCTCAGTCTGAGAATGCCCCCATTCCGTCTGCCCCATCTGCTCTTGATGAGCTCCTGCCCATCCCTCCTATGCCTGCCCCTCCCTTTCCACTCCCATCTCCCAGACCTGCCCTGAGTGTGGAGAAGCCCATCTCCTCTACTGGAAATGCCCATTCTTCACCTGTCCCTATTGTCATGAGGTCACCCCTGGCCATGTCATAGCCAACTGTCCCATTCTCCTTGCTCTTGGGGGACATGGACATGATAATTGATGAATGGAATCATCTGATCTACCTGTAGGAGAAAGGTAATGTTACAGAATGATGGAGGCAGTCACATACCCCTTTCCCAGATGCTGTCATATTCATGTCTCCTGACTCTCATCCATCTCCCTGACTCACCTCCTGGCCCCTGCCCTCATCCCAACCCCTGTCCATCATCCCCGACCATCTCCGGTCATACTCTGATGTTCCAATGTCCAATCCAGTCCAACTCTGATTGGAACCCTAACCAGTCATACTCCGATCCCAGTCCTTTCTGGAACCTTTGGAATTCCCACAGTCCATGTGTAGCACAGCTCCGGCTATAGTGAGCACCCAGTAGCATTTTCCTATGCTCCCTCCTTGTCCCCTTTATATATTAGTACCTCACTTATCCTTGGAAGACCTCTAACTCCAGGATATGTTCCTTAACTCCTACATAGCTCTTACATAGCCATATCACTGCCTCTGGCTTCTCCTCTCCCCATTTCTGGACTTTTCCCCATACATACTTGTCTGTCTCATATATAAGTTCAGATATCTCTTGTATAACCCTCAGTATGAATATCAACTAGAAATACAACCCCTCACCTTATACTCTGAGCATGTTAGGCTTCCAACTCCTCTGGTCATCTGCTCCTTCATTCTCCAGACCTTGTTCGCTCTCCTGTGGGAGTTGCCTTCGGGCACTCCCTGGAGTTGAATCGGACTTCGTCATTACCCCTGGTCACATGACCTACCTCCAACCCTGTGACCTCCTTACCCCTGATCCTAAATATGTGGAACATGAACCTGCAAGGGCGTGACACATAAGTCCTGCACCGATTCCACACCCCCCCTGCTTCATAGGCCACCTTATCTCCATCTCTTGGACCTCTGGTCCACTCCCTTGTCCTTCCACTCAACTCCCTGTGCTCCTCCTCCAGAGTTGTTGATATACCTCCGGACATCACAGGAGTTGTCCCAAACACCTGACCTCCCAGACTGGAGAAGATCCAGAACCCCTGAATGAGCTCTAGAGGCCCCGTCAGGCCTAGGGTATGAGGTAAAGAGGTATGGTTCTGACAGATGCACTGGATGCACCAAATTTTTCTTTTTCTTCCAGAGGACCTATCAACCCCAAGGACAACTATTCTAGTGGACTTGCCTAGGGCAACTCCCTTTCCGCATGAAACACTTCTCCTCCTTTACCAGACAACCAGGAGAACATACCTTCAGGAGGGAATTGGTTCACATGGAATGCACAAGAGGTCACTGAGTTCTTCTCCTGGCATAAGAACCCTTTCCTATTCCTATAAAAACCCCTTTCTTTAAACTCAACTTCTTTCCATTTCTTTTAGGATATATTTGATCACTCATAGCCTTGTTAGTTACCAAATCACCCATTCCTACTCCTCATGGCATCTGACTGATTTGGTATTACCTTTTCTCTCTTCCAACAATCTCATATATCCTATATAGAACTTATGTTGGCAACCCTCCTGTGACTGTAGGAGAGTTCCCATACACTGCCCTTCTATTCTTCCATAGGCAGTGCATGATGTATTAAATCTTATCCCAAATAGGATGCTTTCCATTTCCTGCTTCTGTTATAGCAGGTAGTTTCCCCTATAGTTCCAGAAGGGAATAGATTCCTATCTATTCCCATTTACTTATAAATAGTGCTCATGTAACTCTATACTTTTCCTTAGCTAGATTCTATGCAATCTTATATGGAGTTTACACTGTACCTTGAAAGGTGGACGGTTTCCCCTTTCTTGAGAGAGTTCTAATCAGGCACTGCCTGAATCATCGCTTCATCATCTTCCACCTCACCACAAGGGCCTGAGAGTCTATCTTTGTGGTCTATATCAACTATGGACCGAGACTCAGAGCAACAGATCTCTTCATCACTCAATGTCTGCATCTCCACATTCTGCATTCCATATCATATTGGGGCATGGATATGTCACATCCATATGGAATCAGTATACCACTCAGATAGTAGTGTAGTCTTCTTAAAATGGATTGGTGATGTCTGTACATTCTACCACTCAGAATTGAAATCTCCTTGGGATTACTCTCTTCAAGTAGCTTCTTCTGCCTCCCTGTTTCAGAATTGATGTCTTTCATCTATATTCCCTCCATAGGTGATTATGGCAATATTGGCATTAAGCCATGGTTTATCTCCTTCAAAAGGAAAAGGGGTCATCTTCTGTGGGTAGTCTATATGATGCATAACAATTAGGATCTATATCTATAGATTACATCACAGCACTCCTCACTACCCCAATCTTCTATTTCATATCCTCACAAAGTCCTCTCAGACCTAACCAACCTCTTATCTCTTGACTCTCTAACCAACCTAAAAATGTCTTTCCAGAATCACCGACCATCCCTCATGTCAGAACTGTACCTCTCTACCTCATACCCTAGGCCCGACGGGGCCTCTAGAGCTCATTCGGGGGTTCCAGGTCTTCTCCAGTCTAGGAGGTCAGATGTTCAGGACAACTCCTGTGATGTCCAGAGGTATCTTGACAACTCCGGAGGAGGAGCACAGGGAGTTGAGGGGAAGGACAAGGGAGTAACCAGAGAGTGGACCAGAGGTCCGAATGATACGGAACGCAGTATGCAGAGTCTGATAGACCGAGCGATGACGTGGTCTACGTAACCGAGGCAAGGGCAGCGGCGTATAAGCGTAGCGAGAATGTTCTCCCGGGCATGGGTGCCGAGATCGTAGAGGACGTAGCGGACGTTGAGACAATGTCTCAATAGAACTCTCTCGATGAGCGAAGAACCTTCTGCGCTCAAAGGTACAGCTGACTCCACGTTGGATTGCGTAGAATCTAACTAAAGAACATGACTAAACTACAGGGGCGCTTATATAGGGTTTCGGGGGTATTAAGTAATACTCCCTCCTCGGTAGGTGATAGGGCTTGCCGTAAAAGAGGCAATGTAAATGGTAAGCGTCCGGAGAGATCTATCAAGATGGGTCCGTCTCCATCAAGATGAGATCATGTCGTAAATACCGTAATTGACGGCATGCATTGCCCATGAATAAAAGGGGAAAGGCAATGCATGGGAGTCTTCCCACGTCCGTGGGAGCGCCTCCTAAAGGATCGTAAAAGGAGATGTGAGATCTATTGGGAATGATGGAAGTAATACCTAATCCGGCGGATGCAGTGTGGAGCGGGTAATGGGTGGAAAAGGTAACTGAGGATAACTGTGGAATAGATCGAATATCTCCAAAAGGATCAATGAAAATAAATAAAAGATCAAGAGAACCAGAAAGGGAAAGTGTTCTCGCGCCGACGTACGTAATCATACAACTCCTGGGCATCCCAGGTGTACCACTCCTCATTCCCCAGGGGAACGTTCTCTTGGTTGTCCGGAAGTGGAGGGGACGCGCTCCAGTGATCTAAGGACTCTCCCCAAGCTAAAGAGCTGGAGAAGTCTGCTCCCTCGTCCGCAAAATGTCCTGAAGAAAAAGAAAAAGACGGAGCATCAAGCTCCTCCAGGTACGGCATAGGTGGCCTCCGCCATCGTTCCATAACACCGAAGGATGGAGATGAGGTGGTGTATGAAGCAGGGGGGTGTGGAATTGGTGCAGAACTTATGTGTTGTGCCCTTGCAGGTTCACATTTCACATATTTCGGATTGGGGGTAAGGAGGTCACAGGGTCAGAGGTAGGTCATGTGACCAGGGGTAATGACAAGGTCCAATTCAACTCCAGGGAGTGCCCAAAGGCAACTCCCACAGGAGGGCAAACAATGTCCAGAGATTAAGGAGATGGATGATCAGAGGAGTTGGAAGTTGAACATGCTTGGAGTGTAAGGTGAGGGGTCATATTTCTAGTTGATATTCATACTACAGATCATACAGAAGATATCCAAACTTATATACGAGACAGACAAGTATGTATGGGGAAATGTCTGGAGATGGGGAGAGGAGAAGCTGGAGGCAGTGATATGGCTATGTAGAAGTTAAGGAATATATCCTGGAGTCATAGGACTTCTGAGAATAAGCGAGGTACTAATACATAAAGGGAATAAGGAGAGAGCATAGAAAAATGCTACTGGGTGCTCACTATAGCCAGAGCTGTGCTACACATGGACTGTGGGAATTCTGAAGGTTCCAGGAAGGACTGGGATCAGAGTACATGTTACGATCCTTGAAAAGGATTGTCTAGGTCACTGGAAGGATTGTTTTTGCTCGACTTGTTGGTTATGGATGGGGAATGGGTACAACGTCGATGAACTGGATCCACCACTGGAGGAGGAACCTGCTTGGCCTCAAGCAGATGAGTGGATGTGACAGTGGGTCGAAAGTCGGACGATGAGCCCCCCTTTTCTTCTTCTTGATACCCAAAAGCTGAGTTCCTTTTTCCGCCTCAGTATTGGGGACATTTTAGGCTGTTGATCTACTTCAGATCTTCCATCAACAGCCTCGTTATTGATGTACCATTACTTCGGCTCTCCTGATGGAGGCCACCTTGCTTGATCTCGGAACCAGTATGTCGGGCATCATTGCCTCTCTTCATTTCCCTTATCATCGGACTACACCCGTCTTTGCCTCATGTGAGGTGTCGCACTTGTGGATCTCGATCTGCTGTGCCTCTTCCCTTCCACTTATAGGATCTATACCATAGGGGATCACTATAAATACTGTAGCTGTCTGTACTTGTAACTTCAGCTAGATCTTCGCAATCACAAGCGCAGTATCTAGTATCCTCAGTGTGAAAGAGTCACTGCAGCAAACCTCTAAGGAATTCTATTAGTCTACATGCTACTATCGAGTGCGTGCTGCGATAAAGGAATCAGACTAGATGCTACACTTGTCCAGTGTAACAGTACATCTGGTTAGGGTCCCAATCGGAGTTGGACTGGGTTGGACATTAAAATATTGGAGTATGACCAGAGATGGTCAGGGATGATGGACAGGGGTTGAGATGAGGGCAGGGGCCAGGAGGCAAGTCAGGGAGATGGATGGAAGTCAGGAGACATGGATATGATACCTCACACCTATCAATA
>JBBPJU010000461.1:0-22612 GCA_038088875.1 Austroboletus festivus
CAGCAGGAGCAGCGGAAACGAAGCCAGAGGCAGCGAGGAGAACTGCAGGAACAAAAGAGAAGACACGCATTGTATCGGAGTGTAATGAAAAAAGATAGGAGAGGAGCAGTGGTGCGAGTGATAGCAGAACCTGCTTTTCAGTGTCGAACACCCTCAGCTTTTATACGGCTGGAGAGCCTCGGTTGTAATCGCGGCCACACGATCATGCAGCACTGGCTTGGCGGCCGCGTAGTATCCGGGCTTACGGCTCTATGTAAGTGATGTAAGTGATCCGTAAAATTTCGACCTTCCCGGGTCCCTGCTGGTAAGGTCATTTTAACCACACCGCAACCTCGGCCTACCAGCTTATTTGCACCGTTATATGCTTGAGCGTTGCAAAATTTAAGTGAACCCAGGTAAACATGGCGGGTCACCTCAATAGGAGTATGTGTGCATCTAAGAGCAAATCACGCTAATTCGAGTCGAGGATCGCGCCATTGCGGGTCATTGTTGAACGACACCAGCGCTGAGCCAAATACGGAAAACAACAGTAGGAATATTCCCATGTTAAGTATAGGTTAGAGTATCTTCTGCCGGTCTCCGACAGCTTCGACTGAATTCGTAGGCTTCTTTTCCAACACGAACCCGCTCTAATGACACGGTCCTAAAAACCCTAGAGTATAGGCCTTCAGAGCTTCAAGCTTCAAAGCTTGAAGGTTGACAGACTTTTGCCGTTACATTCCCCACCGAATCTTAGTGGCAAATAGGCAGCGACACGTCGGATAGACTGCAACTTCCTCGTCACTTGACAGTGGTTAGCTCCATTGTTTCCAAGGTACATACTTAGGTAATAACTTCCAATGACAAACAAGTGATACGATGATAAGTAAAGGCACCACTTTTTGAAGTATGTGATTGGATGCTATGTAAAAAGTAGGCGTAATTCCATTCAGTGAACCTCGCCCACAACACGTTAGACTGCCTGCTTGCCCGGGGGAGGCCTGTCTCAGACCGCCGATGGACACTGTATAGAAGCCAAACCACGCTCCTTCTTTCGATAGTCAATCTCTTAGTGAACACCTTGATGATTAAATGATTAAACCAACATTTCCAGACCGACGCAAGTATGTACCAGAAAAAGTACTTACTGATATTGTGTAGCGCATTCCCTGTCCCCAAGATAAATTGTAGGTATTAATTACCAACGCAAGCGGACTTGGCATCGTACTCTCCCGAGTCTGGCCTTTGAACGCCGTTGCATGGTCTTGAGTGAAGTCGTCCATGACGAGCGTGAATCTGAACAAGGCAAGATCTAGGAGCCACTCCAAAGCAAAACCTCGCAACGTGGGTGGTATGTGTGTTGATCGAGCACCGTCGACGGAACTTGACGGAGCACTACGATCGCATCTTCCTCGTGAAGACTTGAACCGAGAGGAGGAATTTGAAGTTGTGGATGAGTTAGTAATGTACATACGATCTGTTTCTTGGTCCCGTAGTGTTCACTCAGTGCCACTGTTCGAGTAGCTTTGCGAAATCACATAGCAAGCATTTCACAAAGCGACTCAGAGTGAGAGTCTGACCATTGGCCGTATTTGATATTTTGTGGGCTATAACCTGTGAAGAGCTAGAAAGCCGTGATGATGTCGCCGGATATGCGGCCAAGGCTGATACCACGAGAAACTCCAATAACCAATACTTACTGGCGAGGGAAGCCGAGAGAAGCGATACGAACGAGAGTTCTTGCGACACATCAATTCTGAAGTGATCAAACTTCGGTCGGGTGCACACGGTCGGGGGAGTCGGCGGAACTCGGCCCACTCATCGATCATGGTATTGCTCACAGAATGACGAGTGCTGGTGAGGGATGGTGGACATTAAATCACCTGACCCCTCTTTGTTCGACTCTGCATGTCGACATGTGCAAATCGAGGTTATAGGCTGGAAACGCTCGGCGTCTTGAGCGCTCAGATATTTAACAAACTGTTGTGTACATGGGTTATTTCGGGAAGATATTATAATCAGGAGTTGTAGGGATGGAGACCGTCGAGAAGATGATGGCATTATATCGGGTGATTACATACAACAAAACTGGGCAGACTTCAAACCTTGCTACTTTCTTCGCAAAACTAATTGTACCAAAAAAAAAAAAAGAAGACTCGTCAAGCAACGTCGCTCAATGTGGAGTTCAATTTCGCTGCGTGCTCCAGGCGTACAACTGAAACTGAATTCCATTTTTCGCGACGCCGTTCTTCGGTCCAGGGATGTCGCAAGAGGTTACGTAACAGGTCTCCCGCATGCGCTCTGTCCTTTGGAAAGATTTTGCCTGTGTCTTTGGTGTATTTACTGAGCTCCATCTCAGTCTCAAAGAGCTCTACGATTTTGCTATTAGTTTGCAGAGATAGGAGATAAACTTGAAAGGAAAGGCCTACTTACCTCTTGACAGGCGTATAAATCGTTAGGGATCGGATCAACACGCACTGCACTGCACAGTTTTTGCCAGTTCTGCAGATTATCTGGATCCGTCCCATAGAGATGGTTGAATTCATGGACGAGAGCATCTTTGAACTTCTGGAGCGCGTCACGTTTCTTACGACTCCTTTTACCCCACCCCAACTCTTTGCAGAGACGGTAAAATTCGAGGGATGCAGACGACATTGGGTCGTACTTGAACTGGGGGTATTGAGAAAAGAAGTCCTTTAACGACGTCTCGGAGGGCTTGGAGGAGCTGCCGCGGGATTTCTTCCCATCATATTTCTACGGAATGGTTGGCGTTAGAAAGAGGATCGGGGCCCGCGGAGCCCCTTGCTGCACCTGCTTCTTCTTGGATGGCATTAAGAGAGAGGATCGAACAGATGGACGTCGGTAGGGGAGAGCACGGGCTAAGTACTGACGATGGTGACTGGGATTCAGAGGCCAGAAACTCGGAATCAAGCATTGGCTGTGCTACGGCTTACGCCTTGCGACGGTCCGGTGTAACATCGATCCTTGGTTGGGCAACCATTCACGTTTAATCGGTTTTATTCGAGAGCCGTGAAGACCAAGACAGAATCAAGCCAACTGTAAACCTTGTTTTTTTTTTTTTCTACCACAACCAGCCGTACCATCGAGTCTCACTTTTTCATCGCATTGCTCAATGTGGAATTCGATACCGCCCTGTCCTTTCGAGATGACACACGAGATGGAATTCCTCATTCAGCGGCGCCTCCAAGTCTTGATCCTGCGATGCGAGGGCGCCTCGATCGCAGGATTGAGAATGTGTCGCAATAGGTATCTCAGCAGGCCTCCAGCGTACGCATTCTCTTTTGGAAAGTACTTGCCGGTGGATTTGGTGTAATGACTGAGCTCTTGCTCAGAATAAAACACTTTGACATCTTCACCGGTGGTCTCGGTGTCGATGAGATCGACGATGTTGACATATGTCCCACGGACAGCCTGATATCTGCGAATCAGAGGGGAATCCAAAGAAGTAAGAGGAATGCTCGCCTCTCGACAAGCTTGTAAATCGTCGGGGATCGGGCTGATATGCACGATGTAGCATAGGTTCTGCCAGTCTTTCAAGCTATTTTCGTCTGTGCCGTAGACGTAGTTGAATTGCTGCACGAGCGCATCCTTGAACTTGTGATGAGCGTGCTCTCTTCCGGGGTCATCCCTATCCCACCCCGATTCGTCGCACAGGCGATAAAATTCGATAGACGCAGACTCTGTAGGGTCGTATTCAAATTGGGGATAATATCAAGAAAAGAAGTCTTTGAGCGGCGATGATTCAGAGGTGTAACCACGGGATTTCCTTCCACCACGCTTCTAAGGAATGAACGATATCAGAAAGAGGGTCATGTGGCTCGTATGATAATACCTGTTTTCCTTTGGATGGCATCGGTGGACAATTTAGCTGATGAGCTGAAAGTCGAAAGGAGAGAAGCAAAGGCTCCTCAGGAGTAGGTTGCTCTCGAAGGTTTACATCATCGATGTCTTGCTAAGCCGATAAGATAAGATAAAATTTCCGATTTATCATGTTCTATCAAATAGGCCCGTTCGTCGGCCGAGTCAGCACAAGCGCGCACCGCATCTTCAGTGAAGCTCATTCATGGTCCATGATGCCGCTCTCCTCTCCCATCAATTTTCCCAAATGGCTCAGCGCCAATGCACACTTGCTCAAACCGCCCGTGAATAACTTTTGTTTGTACCGGGAAAAGGACTTTACCGTCATGGCGATCGGAGGACCTAATGAGCGCAACGACTATCATATCAACGAGACCGAGGTTCATCATCGTTTGTATTAGCTCAGACCGATCTCGCTGATGGATCTGTACACGCAGGAGTGGTTCTATCAGTATAAAGGTGGAATGTTGTTGAAAGTGGTCGATGGCGAGACGTTTAGGGATATCAGAATCGAAGAAGGTGAGATGTTTTTGTTGCCCGGTGAGGTGAATTCCCTCGTTCGGTTGCACTATCGTGTTGATGCGTTCATCATACAGCCAACACACCACACAATCCTGTGAGATTCGCGGACACTATCGGGATCGTTATCGAAGCTACTCGCCCTGTGGGGTCAAAGGGTAAAGTACATGTGATCCCATAGACTCGTTGCTGACGACCGTTCAGATTCACTACAGTGGTACTGTCGGGAACCGATCCATACGAAGCCCACGATTATTCATAGGGAGAGTTTCCACGTCACTGATCTCGGGACGCAGTTGAAACCAGTGATAGAGCGTTGGCAGAATGACGAGGAGCTGAGGACATGCAAGGAGTGTGGCAAGGTTGCACCTCCCAAGTAGAGACGAGTAGTACTCGTGCGGAGCTTGAATGAACATGTCACTGTCCCGAACGGAGTCGTCCAATACGAACGACCTTGTCACTCACATATCCATGGCCACCCCGCGATGTCACAATATGCAAGAACTCCCCATAGCGGAGGCGGCACGCGCTCACGTCCAAGACCTGCTTGCACGGGTCCATCCCGCCTTCGAAATAGATCTTCAAACCCCCCTCTCCATGCATCTCTTATACGGCCTTGCATACACGGCAGGCTCCGCAGTGGGCTCAGTACCGCCCACGCGCGACGAGTGTCTTGTTGCGTTTACGACCGCAGCGACCAACTCAGGACTTACGGCAGGTGCGAGAGCGTTGTGCAAACATGCACATAGATCGGATGGGGATCGAGTGGGATGGTGGGGAGGACAACCCAAGGGATCGGTCGCGTCGATCAATGAACGGGCGGTGGTCCTGTTCGATAAGGTGATGGAGAATGCTACATGGCGAAATCTGCACTGGTTACCGCATCGAGTGTTGGTGTACGAAGTGAGGGTCGAAGAGGGATACGGAATGCGTTGGTCTCAGAATTACAGTCAGCCAACGACTTGGATGTTTCGCGGGTATGTAGAACCGATGATGGACAACGGACACGATCTAGGTTGGAGACATTAGCAGAAGCGTGACAACCAATATACGCGTGACTGTCGCGTGACCGAGAGGAGCCGAGCCATCTTTGTGACTAACATTTCACTCACTCCAGTCGTTTGGTCGTCATTTTAACATGGACGGACAACGTAAACGCGGTCGTTACACACATACGCAGGCAATTCTTGGATCAGAACTCGTCACTCGTATTGCAGACACAAAGGTCTTGTTGGTCGGAGCGGGAGGAATTGGATGCGAACTACGTCAGTCGCTTTTCTTGCCTAGCCATCTCTCTCTGGCATGTCTCACTGTCTACAGTCAAGAACATCGTTTTGACCGGCTTTGGTCACATCACGCTCTTGGACTTGGATACCATAGACCTCTCCAATCTCAACAGGCAGTTTCTTTTCAAGAAGAAGGACGTTAAACAGAGTAAAGCCTTGGTGCGCGCGACCGCTTGTTCATCTTATTTCGGTACCGTTCCTCAATCGGCTCTGTATATTAGGTAGCAGCACAAACGGCAGGGGCTTTCAACCCAAACGTCCACATTCAACCAATCCATGCCAACATCAAGGAACCCCAGTTCGACGTCGAGTGGTTCCAGTCCTTTGACATCGTCCTCAACGCACTCGACAACCTCGGTGAGCGGATCCACCACACTTGAGCGCATGCACTTCATGATTTGCTGTGAAACTAGACGCGCGACGGCACGTGAACAAAATGTGCATGGCCGCCGGTATACCGCTTGTCGAGTCGGGTACAGCTGGCTATCTTGGTCAGGTTCAACCTCTCCTCAAGGTCCGTTGTTTTTTTCCCATTCGTATCCACCCACCACCCACTCTTGTCCTAGGATCGTACGGAATGTTTTGACTGCATTCCAAAACCGACACCAAAATCGTTTCCGGTGTGCACGATTCGATCCACCCCTTCTCAGCCTATTCATTGCATCGTCTGGGCAAAAAGCTATCTCCTTCCGTGAGCCGACAAATAGCTAAATGACTGTCGTTTAATCTGCTTTAATAGGCAATTATTTGGCGAGGACGAAGGCGGCGGGGCGGAGCTTGACGAAGCTGAGAAGCAGGGTGAAAACGGTCGGCATCTATCTTTTATTCCGGGTTATCTCCCGATTAACGTAACCTGTAGCGCAAGAGATAGCAACGTTGCGGAAAGAAGCGCTAGCGTACAAGGTGGTTCGCGATGCGCTGCGCTCCGCTGAATCGATGGCCGATACAGCCAAGACTGTCTTTGAAAAGGTGCGTCTAGTCGACTCCGAGGCATTGATTGTGTAACACGAGAAAAAAGATCTTTAACACGGACATCAAAAATTTGTTATCAATGGCAGATATGTGGCGTTCAAGAGAAAGACCGACACCACTCGATTTTGATGCCATCGTGGATGGTGCCTTTGTTATCAAAGAACCCGCCAAAAATGCAGCCGGGTCATCGAATTCCAAGGTACAGATAAATGGCCACGTTAACGGAGGTGCTCCGAGTTCAGCGTCCCCGTCAAATGCAAAGGGTAGATTAAGAGATCAACGTGCGTTGACCCTTCAGGATAATTTGACTCTTTTCGTTTCGAGGTATGCTTTCCTCTCAAGTAATGTCGTTTTTGTCGACGCGAGGGACCCAGTACGAATCAATTAGCTACGCGTCTGCGAGGAGGCGAAGAAACCATTTCGTTTGACAAGGATGATGATGACACACTCGATTTCGTTACCGCTGCATCGAATCTCCGCTCAGCCGCGTACCACATCGAGCGCAAGACACGCTGGGAAGTCAAAGGTATTGTATCCGTAAGTCATCCTTTGGCCATTTGGTTGACGTACACACGCAGAAATGGCTGGCAACATCAACCCCGCTATTGCAACCACCAACGCTATCATTTCAGGTCTGATCGTCTTTCAAGCACTCCACCTCTTGCGCAAATCGTACACCTCACTTAAGAATGTGCACGTACAGTTCAAACCCGCCGTCCCGCTCGCAACCGTCAACCTCTGTCCCCCCAACCCGAAATGTGGTGTTTGCAGAGATGCGTATGCCAAGGTCCAATGCGATCCTTCGCGTGTTACCTTGCGCGAGCTCGTCGATGGCATCCTTGGAGATGGCGATGGCGAGGACGGGGGGACGGGCCTGCGAGATGTGAGCGTGTATGAAGACAAGCGAGTGCTGAGTGATCCAGACTGGGACGATAATGATGATCGGACGCTCGAGAGTCTTGGGGTAACGCGGGGCAAGTTTCTTACCATTGTAGATGAGGAGGGCGAGTGGGACCCAATTTCCGTGGCCTTGTGCGAGCTTCCGTGAGTGCTGTCCTATGCGTTTCGAAGTTTTTGACGGAGTTGCACGGGACAGACCGAATCATTTGGCGGACGCGCCGGCATTGATCTTACCTACTTCGTTGCCGAGACCGGCCTTTTGTGCGCGATCGACGACACCAGTACCTGCGCCCTCGCGGAAACGAACAGCACCAGACGAGGATGTGGCCGAACCTGTCGCCAAGCGGGCTAAGATATCGACCGGTCCCAATGGCGCCTTGTCATCTGGTCCAGGCAGTCCAACTAAACAAAGGCGGTTAGAAGAAGAGGGATTGGTCATGTTGGACGGTCCAGGTACGATGGGACTGGATGGCGAGGATGTGATTGAAATTGATTGATGGCATCTTAAAAAATATGTTGACGGTGTGTTTTGATCCTGTGAGCTATTGCTATTTGCTATTTGCTACGCGTTATGTTTTTTTTTTGTCATCATTGATTGTGGATGTTGATGTTAATGTTGCGTTTTTTTGTGCGTGATGGTTGGTGCATTTATACCTGGATGTCGCGGTGGGGTCCGAAAGCTGACACTATTTATAGACGGAAATGAATAGACCAAAATTCTTCCAAAGTGGTTATGCAGAGTTGGTCCTGGGTTTCTGACCCTCGATATCGTCGGGGAGATTCACCAGGCGAGCCGCGACAAGTACAAGCACCCTTGGCAGGTGAGCAATTGACCCCTCATTTATTGGCACGAACCCGTGACATGTGATTGTGTCATGTTCTTGTTGACCAATGTGCAGGTGCTTGGACCCGTATTGCCGCCGGCTGTTGAGCGATAGTGTCGGGACGCCTTCGAAGACCTGGACTCAAGCACTTGTCGATATTCTGTTACATATCTACCATCCGTGGATGAGAAACTACGGCCAATGAGCACCGGTCTTGGTGTATCTCGGACATCGTGATCATGGAGAATCAATTGGGTAATTGCAAGTTGTCGAGGAGGTGTACAACAGTTGTTTCGCGCCCTTCAAAATTTTTCTGCCGTGGTTGGCTTTCGGGCCCTATCACTCATCACTCAGTGATTATCTTCAGGATCTGCGCTTCGTGGCCATAGACGGCGCTGCTCATCGGCGAATCGCCCTATAGCATATCCAGGGTACCTATGTGTCCGTGACTCTGAGCAGGACGATGCTGATCTCCATGGCGTACGTACACTGGAATTCGAATGTAGTTGGCCCGTCTCTGGATCTGAGTCTCCGAGGTTTAACTCCTGGGTGAACGTCACGCAAATCAACATGTCTACAAGGGGTAACATCATTTCTGACTTGACTCGGAGTTGAATGTACTCGTAATGACAAGTTGCATGGGTCACTCAGTGCTGTTTCGTGACATTTTTTGACAGGGAATGACCCGCCAAGCGGCATTCCAAGTTTGCTCCAGATGCAGATACAAGTTGCTCTAACTTGGACAATTCTGATGGGGTATCTCCGTTATGGTGCCTTTGGAAAAATCGTTCGTATCCAAGGTTGTTGGTGTGTGCCCCTGCACAGAACCTTCTACGCTCAGTTCTCCTGCGTTCCTCACTGATGTGACGGCGTGGACTAGGGAACTCGTACTTTTCTTTTCAACAAAATGCGACCTTGTACTCACTCGATTATCAAGCTTATCTAGTGTTACGAGGAAAGCGTTGATACGCGCGACAATAAAACTGCAGCTTCATGGACCTAGAAAATGAAATGAAACATCCCTCTTGAACCTTGCGTGTTCTTAGTTCGTAGCGACTTGCCACACGGGATGATCGAGTGCATGGCTGTCGTTCCACTTGGTGGTGTCAAGAGATGACTCGCCCGGCGATATTCTATGTTGATTCTGGATGCAGATACAACCTAAATGCCTCGGCTCTGGGCGATGCGTCTCGGTCGAGAGCTTCTTCAAGTCACACCCACATTCATCGCTGGGCCCCTTGTGGAATGGGATTGGATGTAGATGAGGTCATGATCCTTGTGTACGTTGATCCCTCTTTTCTATGATGTTTGGATCGGAGACGTTTCCACGGCAGGGTACGTTGTGACATATTGCGATAAAAAGCGTCCTCGCTCTCACCTGTAGTTAGTATTGCAGAGATATCGGGGACATGCTTCCGAAGAGCCTCAGGTCATTGCCTCTGAATCCTAATTCGATGGGTTGACCTGGATAGAACGTTCCTGTGGTGGTTTCTCCCGTGTATGGGTATTAGAACAGTTGCCTGACTACGCTTACTCAACTTGGCCACTCTGATCTGATTATAGTTGCTGAAGTACCGTTCAGTTGTCAAGATGGGGCAGTTCATACTCATACTCATATCAATCAGGTCGAGACCCTTCTGGCATAGCGTTTATCGGCTCTGAGTGTCCACATGCCAAGCTGCAGAGTTCATTTGTTATATTACATTTCTGAAGACTTTTGCAAGCCTACTCGAGACTTAGCGAGACTTAGCAGAGGCATTGATTAGACAAGAGGGTCTTTGATCACGCTAATCCTTTTGTATCTCTTTCTGGCAGGGTTTCGACAACCTTTGGGGTTCCTGGCCTGCTAGTAAACAATCTATGACCCTGCAGTTACGGCTTGAGCGACATAGGCGTGACAGGTATATCAGGTTTATACCTTGGACAGGAGGACAAGAACGCGTACGTGGTTCAGCTGTTGGAGTGATGAACGTTTGGTCATGCCATCATTCCATTAGGCCAGAGATCGGCTTGCTAAATACTAGCTGCCTGGTTTTGCAACAGTTGGGGGTTCAGGGGAGAGTACTCGGATAATACCATGCAATATGTGATAGTAGCCAAAGGATGAAAGTTACATGATGACTAGCATTCCGAAATTACTGTATGCGAATGTGCACTTGTTCAAAAGTCAATCCGTCGAAAACCTATTGTCAGAATACACATATCACCTTATACTTCGTATGCCGGCAAACTCATCACCATGATTGTTTTTCCGATGATTGATCCCTGCTTGTTGGAAGTTCGGCAATACGGACCGGTCACATGCCTTTGACTTGGATCACTTTTATTGTTCCTTCCACCGATCTCATGGTCATGGATCCATACTAACTTCTCGGGGATGGCGCGCGAATGATGATAAATCCTCCGATCCGCAACTCAATTGCAAGATAAATCGATAACATTGCCTGGGTATGAGTCTATCGATCAAGCACGTTTGAAAGCGGTTGATTAGAACCAACTACTCTCTGCTTGCCACTCGACCCGAGAATCTTCTTCTTTGTGCCACCCAAGCCAACGATCAATGATTTCTATCGATCAAGCATTCCACGGATGGCACCCAGGGGAGCAGGCCGTTCAGCGGTTGATGTGTTTACCCGAACGTGTCTCTGTCACCGCGATCGTCAACAAACTACCTGAACAGCACCGTGTATTTCATAGCTCTCGTCTTCACTACCTCCCAGTCACGACCCTCGACGACGAGGGTAGACCCTGGGCGTCCATCCTCTGTTCTACAGAAGGAACACCAGGCTTCATTAGCTCACCATCCAGCACCTCTCTGGACATCCGCGCACGTGTGTGGCCTGGAGACCCCATTTTCAAAACCCTTGCACACGTTGACTCGGACAAAACACTCGCATCTGGGATTGGTCTCGAACCGAGCACCCGGAGAAGGAACAAGTTTTCTGGCTGGGTCTCCCACGCGAGTTTCGATGGGAGCGACCTCACGCTCCAACTCACGGTCTCCCATGCACTTGGGTACGTTGTCTCCTGATCATTTGACATGTGGGGAAAAGTTAACCATCAGATCTCCGCGTGATGGGCTGTTTCTTTAGGTTATGTCCAAAATACATTCAAGTAAGGGACATTAAGCCACACCCAGACGTCAGCCCGCGACTTGTCCACGATCAGTGGTGCTTGGCGCAAGGGGAAAGACTTCCAGACGATGTCGTGGCGTTTATCCATCAGGCTGACACCGCCTATCTTGGTACATCGTACATAGCACGGCCCGAAGACGCGGACATCCACCCATCTCGCGCTGGTACCAATCACCGCGGAGGGAGACCAGGCTTTGTTCGCGTGCGTCCAGGAGACGGAAGAACTCTTGTACTTCCAAACTATAATGGTATGCGATATCCCTGGATACGAATCACCGTTTTGAGTCTCTCCTCCTGATCCTGATGTTCTCTCCAAGGCAATCGCATGATGAACTCTCTGGGAAACATATTCGTTACTCCTTTGGCCAGCATCGTGTTCCCCTCCTTTGCTACAGGTGCCATTCTCTACGTGACAGGCGTGGCGCGGACACTATTTGGGGAAGAGGCAAAGAAACTCATGCCGAGTGTGGGCGCGGTCACCACAATTTATGCTACGGGCTTTTCTTTTGTGGAGGATGCGATGCCAATTCGTGAGGCCCCCGACACCGCGGAGATCAGTCCCTACTCTCCCCCGATCTGTTACCTGTCCGAAGAGACACCCCCAGAGAACCCGTACGAGGACATCGCGATTCAGCTCGTCAAGACGCGTGTGCACAATGACACACTTGCAACATTTACGTTCGAGGCGTCACGCCCCGTGCATGTCTATGCAAGTCAGAATGCTATACTCGATCTCTCAGACTTCGTTCGTCGACGAGCGCGTGTGTTCATCGACGACTGGATGCCCGACACCTCAAGTTGGGTCATGTCCGATGATTGTGTTCGCACCTGGACCGTGTCCGTCCCGCCGACCCCTGCAGCGCCCAATACATTTTCACTTACAATCCGTTGGGTAAAGCATGGACTGGTGACACCCATCTTGCACCGGTTCGCCCACAAAGTCGATGTGGGCTGGAACCAACACCTGCCAACAGGCGCAAGCATCGCTGTTGACGTGTCCGAACTGCGCATCGGCGCGCACCTGCGAGGTGTAGGTGGCACACTGCCGCTGCCGGAACCTCGTGCAGCATGTGATGGTGGGCGCCAAATGCTGTGGATCGCAGGTGGAATCGGATTGACACCCTTTCTGGGCCTCACACGCTACGTGGCAGGGCTTGCACGCCGAACATACGGTGTGTGGGACGTGGTACTCGCCGTCTCATCGCGCGAACCTGAAGTGATGCTCTTACTCATATGCGAGGCATATGAAGGCCGGGACCCGGCACTTGTCGGTTACGACAGCGACGAATGTGGGAGTGATCATCGGGCCCCGGTCGATTTGGCGTTTTCAATCCACCTCTTCACTGATCGTCCTCCCGCGACATTCGCAGACCGGCTGCCGCGCTTACCGGCAACTGTTTCCCTAACTCTTCATGAAGGCCGGATCGACTCACAAGGGTCGTTTTTCGGGAATGTGGGTGCACGTGAGAGGGAGGTGCATATTTGTGGGCCGCTGCCATTTGTGAACAATGCGATGGCATCGCTTGTCGCGGCGGGGGTAGATCCGGAGCGTGTGCTTAGGGAACGGTTTACGTATTAGGACGTGGAAATGCGTATGCTGTATACTGTACAAGTGATAGAATGCAACGAACTGAACTCCTCTTGGCTTCGAGAAAGGAACGCAACGTATGGGACAAGGATTGTAACATATGCCATACTTTGTGAGCGTCATGTACTACACCCGCGGAAACTACGGACAATTTGATTTCAAAGAACAAATATACAACGCCAAAAGTTTTTTTGCGCTTATTTCCAAGGTTTAGAAAATGGTATGTACAGTTATGACTCCTCCGAGGGTCACTTTTCGCAGGGAGGAAAGGAAATTTAAAATCGAAGTCAGACGACATTTCCCAGCGGGCGAGAAGTACGAGCTTGACCATACCTCAAGCTGACATGGGGAATAATATTTAGGGGGGCCTAGCACCAACAGACAGTGTTCCCGCCTTGGTCTTCTGCACGGCATCCAATCGGTCCATCTTGTCCATCCATGCGATCAACCTCGAGCTCAACAACTCGCCCTCCGGGATCGCTCTCAAATCCGCCAAGAGTGGAAAGAGGAAAAAGTCAGCCCAAGAGAGCTTGTTTCCAAACACATAACCCTCGGGGGCCATGTGTGCCTCAATGCGTGCGAGGAACTTGACGAGCTGTTCGACGCCGGGGGCGATGTTAGTGCGGATCTCAGCGTCGGAAAGTTGACCGGCGTCCGTCGCTGCCACGCGGGGTTTGACAACACCCTTTTCCACGGCGGGAAAGCCTGAGAAATACGTCGGTCAGGTAAATGCACAAGCGACAACTAAAAAGTGCCGATCGATCTGCGTCATCTGATATCGAATAGTACATACCGTGCGCTCCCGCAAAGCTGATAAACTCCCACATCTGCTCGTTGATCACCGAGTGCGCATCGCCGTGGTTGATGTCGAGCGTTGGCTCTGGGGCAATCCGATCGATATAGCGCGCGATGGCTTGCGACTCGCGCAGCTTGAGGTCAGCATTTTTTCCGTTGATCCCGTGGATGATGAGCGTGGGCAGGAACCCGAACGGATGGTGCTGGTAGGCGGTGTCCGAGTGAGGCACACAGCGGACTTGATTGAAAGCGATGCCCTTGTATGTGAGCCCGAGCGTGATTGAACGCGTAAAGGTGCTAAAAGGGGTGCCAATGATAGTGTACGGTGGGGAGACGTTGGATTCAGACATGGCAAGGAAGATGAATGAGAGGAACGAAAGAGATTGTGATCAATCGGCGTTCTTAAAACTAGACCTGGCCCCGGCGGGGCTGGGCCGGCAGTGTGGGTAGGGACTCATTCTCCACATGGGGAAAGCTTTTCCGACAGAACAAAATATGAACCAAAATACACGCTTTCATATATTTGTTTATACAAAAATTATTAAACGCGTGTGATGAGGAGGTATCCACGAAATATATTTGTGTTCATCTACGCCAAGGTGATTTTCTCTTTTCCTTTTGAGGAAGGTGTTTAGGTTACGTTGAAGCAAAACGTTTAAGCTGGATTAAACAAATCAGCTCTTACGTCCAATCGGGGGAGCAATGAATCGGCTTGCCTTAGACCTTCAGGACCTCAGACTTGTTCAACTTGTCATAAGGGCACAGCGCTGGCTCGTTCTCATCCAGCAAAAAGTACTGCTTGGACTCGCGGGAACCAGCGTCACCGTAGTTCTTGAGCTCAGGGCTAACAGGGATGGGGTCGTATTTCGCAAGGAGCGAACGAACTTTCGAAAGTGCACCAGCACGCTTGGCCTCCGTACTGAATAGAATATCGAAAATCCATTTGGGCTGGAAGACAATGGTGACACCGGGGGCGTAGCGAGAACGGCGGACTTGGTGGGCAGGCGTCTGGATGACCGAGAAGAAAGGCTCCCCGCCAAAGCAGAGGCACCATTTGTCCGTGTCAATGTCACGAGGCACATCTTCGGGCCATGGCTTCGTGTCAAGCTTAGCGATTCCGTTGACCAGCTCCCAGAACAACCTGTTATACTCTTCAATCGTCCTTTGGTGTGGCATTTTCTTGGCTAACAAAACAAGTGACGTGTTGGGACCAAGACTACGTGCTTGCGGTAGGTAGACAGTCAGAGCGGTAGCCAGAGAGCGAATGTGGCGGGGATCGGAGAGATCGTCCGAGTCGATGAACGAGTAAAGCTGGTTATCATTCCTGAAGCCCTTGGTGGCGTAAATGCATGGGAACACCAGTTCCTCATCGAGCAAGACTTTCTTATAATCCTCGTACGCATCACGCTGCCAAGTACCTTCAAGGAACGCCGCAGTCACCTGCGCTCTGTTACTGTGCTTCAATACGATAGTACTTTAGACGAAGGAGTGACCGTTTACCTGGTCAAGGGTTTGCCACTGTAGTCAGACGTACCGTCCCCTTTAACAATGTCATGAATAGCACTCTGCAAGACAGGAGCTCAGGCCTCAAAATAGGTGGTACTGCCGTGAAACATACTAACACCACCAGAAGTGAAAATATCACCCAGTCTCTTGATAACACTGGGGAGCCTGGCAGACGCCGCATTAGCGAAGAGTGCGAGGAAAACCCCACCGAGAACGGATGAAACCAAAAAATAGAAGTCGAACATGTGGTATAGGAAGTTTAGCTGGTACTGTTTGAAAGTAATCGTTGCGCTTTTTAAAGCTTTGATCTCTGCTGGAACAGATGCATACTTGCGCGCATGTATAGTGCATAAGAATGCAAAAATTGATCGTGATTTCCGCATCGAGTTGGCCACTAGAGAGCGCGCACTCACGCCCACCGTCAAGTGGAATGATACACGCACCAACAATGTTATTCGCACTCCAACATGGTCAGCTGCCAGGAATCATGGGAACGTTTTCCGCCCGTACACATCGGAAAGATATTGAATTTGCCCTTGGGAGATGGGTCGGACCTGTGCAACAAGACGGGAAGAATGTCCACCGGTTCTTGGTTTCCATATAGGTTGGAAGACCGCACAACTAACCTTCGGAGTTGCAGCACAGCAGTTTCTGTTTGATCCGAGCGGATACGCATGTGCAACAACGAGCAAGTAGCGAACGGAGGGGGGGGCACGAAAATGGTTTCTAGTGACTTTCAGGCAAATAGTTTTCGAATACAGATAGCACCGCAGAGCATGGTGTGCATTTGTGCTGCATCATAAAAATTACACTAAATGCACAACCCTGGACGGGAAGTAAGCAAGCTCTGGAAGTAGAAATCAGATAGAAGAAGGAATTTTACCTTTAAAATTGGTCCAGGTACATCTCACGCCCTGCCAGAGGAACACACGTTCACATGTCAAACGGGCAGCCTGGCTCTGAACAGGAGAACTAGCTCCAAAAAGCAGAGATGATAAAGAGGTAAAGACATACCAACTTGTGAGAAGGATATCACAATCACTGTTGAGTTCAAGCACAGACTCATCCGAGGACTTCCTGAACTAGGTTCGGAACCATGGCGCGGGTAATTCCAGTAGGATGGTTTACGTAAAGACATCGGTCGATCCAGCGGCCTGGAATCAACACTTACATTAACTACCATCAAAAAATGATCAAAATTGTTTACTGTCGGAGCTAACTCATTGCTTTAATCTTGTCTAACACCGTTTGGTCTGTTTTCTTCCTCTGCGTTTTTCTCATCTGCGTGCCGTTTGACGTGCGCCAGCATATCCTTGGCTTGCAATATCCAATGATCGGGTGATAATTTCACCTGCTCTCGTTCACACCGTCGCAGCGACCATGTCGTGAAAGATTTTACTGTATTAACGACTGCTTAATTGCAGGAAAATCTTGTCTGCTTATCATGGACGAGCACCAGCGGTATAAAACGCCTTCTTTGACGCCTCTCAGAAACCAGCAGTCGCTCTCCAGCCAACGTGAGGTTTGTGTGCGATGCGCTTCTCTACTTCCATTCCTTTCTTGCTCTCCGGGCTCTTGTCTGTATCTGCGCAAACCAAGCGCAATACCAGCCAGCCTTACTTTGATATTTACCAAGGACCAGATTTACAGCAATCCCTCGTCAATGATCCATCCACGGAGCTTGATTACACCCTTGCTGCAGGCCAGGCGTAAGCACGGCTTAATCTCTTCCACCGTTGTACTCACCTTTGACCTTGTACATTGAATAGCTATCCAAATCCATACATGTCTGATAGATTGGGTACCACCGGTCCCTTGCTAATTCAATCAAACAACCTGGTATCTATCTGCGTTTCTCACGTGCTCATATGTCCATCTTTACATACATCTAGATTGAACAACTCGCACATTTCGTCCGAGAGCGAGTCGTAAGTGCCCTGCTTGCCCTACTCTCACTGTTGCTGATTCCTTATGATCTAGCCCGAGCGCACTGTACACGCAAAGGGAGCGGGTGCTCACGGCTGGTTTGAGGTTACCACTGATGTCGCCATGAACCATAGCATGGCCAAGGTATTCAATGCTATCGGCAAGCGTACCCCAGTGACGGGGCGTTTCTCGACGATCGCCGGGAATCTCGGAAGCCCAGACAGCGTTCGAGACTTGCGAGGTCTTGCTTTTAAGTATGCTCTGCAAAATATCAAAATGATGCCATGTCGACTGAACTAGGTTTCAGGCTGCGGACAGAAGATGGGATTCTCGATTGGGTATGCTGAATTCTTGGCGTGAGATGGACACCTGGCACAGATCTTTTTCTTGCAGGTGTTCCTCAACCATCCAGTGTTCTGGTTGCGTGATCCTGCCAAGTTCCCACGTAGGTTCCACCCCTCACCCTTGATCACAATGACAATGATGTGCCACAGACTTTATTCGTTCGCAGAAGCGCAACCCTCAGACCAACCTGCTTGACTTCAATGTGGGCATTTTATTTTCAAAAACCCAACGTGTCACTTAATTTCCTCCTTGCAGAACTTTTGGGGTACGTGCCTGACGATGTCTCTCGCTTGTCCTAATACCCCCAGTCAGATTATTTGTCCGCGAACAACGAATCCATCTACCAGGTATGTCACATGCTTGACGACCATCCCTTCCGAGTGTTTATACGATGTAGGTTATGCGTACCTTGTCCGATCTGGGTACACCCTATGGCTTTCGGTCCGTTTCCTTTTCTAATGTCAATTGCGCTCTAAATCCCGGTAGACACATGAACGGATGGAGTGGCAATACCTTCCGTGCGGTTGTGAGCGACACCGAGTGGTACTACATTAAGTGAGTCCCACTCAAGGCTTAGTCGTCCTCGCCCTGAACGTCTATTAGGACAATTGCAGTCTCTGACCAAGGTATCAAAAACAACACCAACCAAGAGGCCATCGTACAGGCTGGGGTGAACCCAGACTTTGGTATTTCGGACATGTTCGATGCCATTGAGTCGGGAAACTATCCTAGCTGGACCGTTTATTGGCAAATAATGACCCCGCAACAAGCCGAGAAGTATAGATGTAAGCCGCGGTTTTGATCGGATTCTGGGGACATCATTGACTTGGCATCAGATAACATTTTCGATCTAACGAAAGGTGCACCCACCGATGCCCTAGCAACCAAAGTCTTGTTAATATGATCGTCCGTAGAGTGGCTTCAAGATGAGGTCCCATACCAGGAGATCGGCAGAATTACGCTCACACAGAATCCGTGAGACCGATCCGCGTCCCTATTGTACATTAGTGCACTCACGCACTTACCCCTTTAGCACAAACTACTTCGAAGAAGTGGAACAAGCTGGTTTCGATCCCTCCCACATGGTTTGTTTTTCTTGTTCTTGTTTCATTCTGGCAGCACTTGAGCGCTCCTCTTATTAGCCTTATGGACTTGAGGCGACAGAAGACCCAACACTTCAAGCACGTTTGTTCGCGTATGGTGGTGAGCTCCTATTCAGGTCCTTTTTCCTCTCAAAAGCTCAATCCCCTCGTAGATGCTCAGCGTTACCGAATCGGCAAGAACAACAAGCAACTTCCCGTAGGAACAGGCCCATTTTTTGTACTAAACGTTTACTGACAACGGTTATGTTTCTATTTAGGTCAATTGCCCTCTCAACCCTGTCGGTGAGCTACCTTCGTATTTCGGGAATAAGAGTAGAACTAACACACCTACGTTACTTTTCTTGCCACCAGCCAACTTCCTCCGGGATGGTCACATGAACTTTAATAACCAAGGGAAGCGCCCCAACTTTTGGTCGCAGCAGGACACGCTCCAGCTCGCGGAACGTCCGTACAACGACGATAACCATACCATCTGGGTCGGCGGTGCGATCAAGTACCTCAGTACTCCCACCGAGCTTGACTTTGAGCTCCCGAGGATATTCGTAAGTGTCGATGCTTGACTACGTTCGAGAGTACCCCGCGAATGACGATCGTTTACAGTGGAACAACCTCTCTCAGACAGACAAGGACCACTTGGTGTACAATGTTGCCTGGCACATGGGCCATGTGACGGACATGAACATTGTTCAGAAGCAACTGAAGATCTTCCAGCACGTCAACGTGACATTGGGCCAGCTCATCGCGCAAAGCATGAACGTTACCATTTCTTGAAAGACTTGGAGGACTAATTATTGTTCTTTTTCAATGGTCGAAGGATACTATTATTGACTCGCTATTTATCCCCGACTGAACATACTTGTTCAATAGTTTGTTGACTACACCTGTTTTCTTGTTGTCAATTCCAACGTAGCTCAACAGATCAATGAGCAACCACAACTATTGTCTATGCATAAAAATTACTGTTGTTTGTCACGTAAACCGTGACGCAGACTCGAACTAGTCTAGACGTTGACATACCTTGTTGAAACTTTCATGAAATTTGTAGGTGTCTGATCTTAGTCTGCTCTTATCCTGCATAAGGTATTATTTTTTGCACTAGGCAGTGGCAGCGTCTCCATCAAACATTGCTGGCCAAGTGAAGAATGCTTCTTGGAAGAATTCTATGGCTTTAATAAAAGCATAAAAACAGGAACATGGCAGAATATCAGCTTGTCGCATCCTCCCCACTGCCTCTCCCTTCACTTCAGATACTACGCTTTTGTATCTCGCCCAAAGAGTCCATGCTTTCTTCACTCTGGTTTCCATTCTACGAGTCGTATTTCTGGCACCCTAATCTGTCCTTGCCACCACAATGCTCCTAGGCTCCGATTGTCCTATCATAACCTATATGAGTCTATAATTCTCAAAAAACCAACGACATCACTGCTAGAACAGACTCGAATGTTGCACTAGGTTGTCCAGCACTCACGAGACCTTCCACTAGGGATAACGTCATCCTCAAGAAACTTGGTAATAACATTACTATATATGCGAACCACAAAACTGGAATGATCTGCCAAAAGGACGTGTCCTGACCCAATTTGAATCACTTAAAATACACCCACTGGTGAGCTCCTGTCCAATCAATTGTTCTGTCTTTGTGAATTATGTCATCGATATTCAAAATTTTCTATCCCATGGATCTTGGTTCCCAGCTTGGAGTGAATACATTTCCTACACCACAGGTGGTATAACTTATAAATAGTCCTTTGATCTCCTCTGGTATAGTGCATTCTTTTCCAGATCCAGCATAGAAACTAAGTGCCTCTAACAAGCTAGTCCGACTTGCCCTCGGTAGATGTCCTGGCCATTGTGACTCATGATCACGCTCGTTATATGCCTAGACCCAGGGACCACGACACGATTTCCTCACTCTCCCACGTATCCTTCTTACCTCCGTCTTCCCCTTGTCCGTCCGCACCTCCAACCTCGCTGGCTTGACGCTGCCACTCGATCCGAATCCCCACCGATGCATCGACAAGCACCCTCGCGACACGTTCAACGTTGATAATGACTGAGGGCATGGCGCGGAGACCCGCAGAAGCCACGGTGGACGCGAGACCCCCAAGTGAGGTAAGTGTCGGTGTAGGAAGGTGGGAGACGACCGCGCCTGGGCGGAAGATATAGACGGCTAATGTCCCATTTGATTCGGAGGCCAACAATAGTAACGCTTTTTCTACGCGGCCCTGCCAGTGAAATGGAAGGAAGATGTTAGAAGGGAAACCAGTATCTGAAAAAACATGAGGAAGAGTTCATATGTACCTTCATGTTTCGACTGTCCGCTTCGAACGAGAATAGGCCACTCCCAGCCTTACCAGTACGGTTCGCCCACTTGGCACTGCAGTAGCAAAACCGGAAAGGATGACTTGCATGCGCGGTTTTCGATTGGACAAGCTTGGACAGGAAGCGCGCGGCGTGGAGTGTGAATGTGTATGAGACACGTTCAAACTCTTGTGGGGAGGGAAAGCCATCGGCTTTACCACCTATACACCTACGTAAAACGGGCACCGTGTTATTCTAGATCAGTTCATAGGTAGATCGCCTCTAAAATAAAGGGAAAAGACGAAAGCCCATGCCTACCAGATACACGCCCTGCAATCGGCAAGCGCGGAGACAAGCTCGTTGTCTCCTTCGTAGTCCCAAATGGAGAGGTCGTCTCGTGTGATGATCGTCAGCTTCTGGACGATGGCCTGCTTAGCTTGTTCCATGCGCTTCCCATCCAGCGAAGGTGGATGTCGCCCAACGACGGTTACTTTGGTGATGCGGTTGTCGACGAGTGCATCAAAGAGGACGTGCTTGCCTATGAAACCAGTCGCGCCGGTGATGAGAACGTGCATATGGCTGTGAGATCGTTGGTGGTGTAGGGGAGGCAGTGGGACGAGGCGACCTTTGAGATGCTGACTGACTTCAAGCTTGTTTACAAGCTGGCACTCTCGTCGCTCATTCTACTAAAGTAGTGCACGCCGCAAGTGTTTAGGACCTGGAGGATAGCTCGTCGCAATAACAAGTAGCAATGGTATACTGATATTGGTTTGACTATTTTTCAGTTACCGAATTCATTTTCGGATACCATACGTCCAATGAGCACTGAGCCTATCAGTACCGAGTTTCCGGGTTGGAAAGTGTCTAGGACAAAATATATTTGGTTAGACCGCCGCGTAGTGTCTGTGAGCCCGACCAAGCGTGACATTGTTGCATGGGTGACATTTCAATCACAAACGACACAGTTAAAATAGAGAAAAATGATATATGACTGGTTACATAAGCACGAGTTTGTAAAAAAACTTCCAGATGTCGAAGTATCTAGTGCGACGCATACGAACAGTACTACGTGGACCACTTTGCAGACAAGGAGACGTATCATGCTTTATCACAGTAGTATTGCCATAGTATTGGTTACTCATCCGAGTCTGACGGTTAGGTTTCAAACCTGAGCCACTGCACGCGCACAAAGTGACACAGACCAGTCATAACGCAATTACAACCATAGTATGTGGTTAGTATATTTTTTGCCATGTTTTAATAAAATTGGACTAGCATCTGCAGGACAGGTGAAATGAAATTAGCGGCCGGCAATTTTTTGACAGCTTACGAACTGTTACGACCGTGTGATGCTAGCTTCTGATTGGCTGCTATGTATGATCTCGCCGGGTTGAACCCCCCATTAGCCGAGACGGTCTCATTTCTTCCTGCATCAGCAAAACAGCCTTTTTGTTTACAGAGTTCACAGAATCTGGAAATCTAGAGAGGTCTGTGAGGTCTGTACAGGGCACCTCTTCTGTACAGAGTCAGTCTAAAAAATCAAATCAGACTTGAA
>JBBPJU010000462.1:0-22601 GCA_038088875.1 Austroboletus festivus
TGACAGCTCGAACTTGGCAATATCTTTGTGTCTTGGATCTATACCCGTAGATCACGTCACAGTTGCAACCGGAAGAGCGGAGTTGCACAGGATATGACACCTTGCTCTTGTCTGCAGCCATGGAAAGCCCTGTTGGGGAGAGCATGTATCCAAGGTATTCTATGGTATTGAAGTGCCATTTGCACTTTGAGGCCTTACAGTATAAACCATTGGCTTGGAGGAACCAGAGGACTTCCTGGATATGTTTTTTGTGTGATTCTAAATCCTGCGAAAATATTAATATATCATCAAAGTATACCACTACACAGACATCTAGCATGTCCACAAAGATGCTATTAATAAAATACTGAAATGTGGCCGGAGTGTTTGTAAGTCCGAATGGCATTACCAACCACTTGTAGGACCCATAATGGGTCTGAAACGAAGTCTTCCACTCATCCCCCTCAGCAATATGGACCAAGTGATACGTGTTATGCTGGACAAGCGTGACACCTAGTCTGATCCTTTATTGCAGTGTGCACTCAATAGTAGCATGAAGACTAGTAGAAATCCAAAGGTAATCACTGCAGTGACTCTTTCACACTGAGGAAACTAGACACCACACTTGTGATTGCATAGATCTAGCTGAGGCTACAAGTACAGAAGGCTACCATATTTATAGTGATCCCCTGAGGTATAGATCCCTATTGTGGAAAGGGGGAGGCACTGCAGATCAAGATCCACAAGTGCTACACCTCCCATGAGGCAAGAAACAAGGTAGTCCGAAGATAAGGTAAATGAAAAGGGGCTGGTGATACCCGACATACTGGAATAGTGGAATGGAAGATAAAACAATGAGGCCTCCATGAGGAAAGCCGAAATATTGGTACATCAATGGAGAGGTCATTGACAGAAGATCTGAATTAGATCAATGACCAAAAGAGTCCCCAATACTGAGGTGGAAATGAGAACTCAGCTTTTGGATATCAAAAGAGAAATAATGGTCCGTCCAAATGACTTTCCACCCACAAGTTCATCACCACTCATCAGCAACTGGCCACTCCAGTTCCTCCTCAGGCGGAGGGTCTAACATGTCCACGTCATACCCATTCCCCATCCAAAGCCAGCATGTTGTGCAAAAGCAGTCCTTCCTGTGACCGAGGTAATCTCTACCAGAGATCATAACAGTACGCATGCCGGAGGTCAAGCTTGGTGAATATCTTCGCTCCGCTCAGAGCATCGAGGAGGTCGGTAGTATGGGGAAGGGGGTAGTGGTCTTTCTTGGTGATTTTATTGAGTCCTTGGAAGTCAATGCAGAGTCACAGGGAACTGTCTTTTTTCTTGATGAATAGCATTGGAGCAGCATGTGGAGATACGGAGGGATGGATGAAGCCAATGTTGAGGTGTTTGTTAATGAATTCATGAAGGGACTGCTGCTCAGTGGGGGAGAGGGAGTAGAGCTTTCCGATCGGAGGGGTAACCCCGTCCTCGAGGTCGATTTTCAGGTCGAAGGGCTGATGCAGGGCGAGTGTGTCGGCCTTCTTTTTGCTGAAAACATCAGCAAAATCATGATATTCTGGAGGTACATCGGAAAGATCCAATGCCTCCTCAGTGGTGGAAGCAGAACATGCTTTTGCTTCAGGGGACTGGAGTTGTTATGATTTGTTTCTCCTCTTGTCTTTTCTTGTCCTTTCTTACCCTTTACTTTGTACTTGACTGTAGCCTTTCGCTTCCACTTGGATAATCCTAACAGGATAAGTCCAATTCGTATTCAGGCTGAGTCATACTCTCTTATTCATGCTTATTCATTCAAATGTAGTAATCGGCCCGATTACTCAGTGATTACTTGTCATCATAAGTCATCATCTTATCTTCTGACTTATTGATTATTCTTTGACATTCCATCACATTCTATATGACTCATCTATGGACAGCCTCATTTCCATTCAAGGCAGTATTCCCACACTGCCTCTCATTCCCAATCACTATATAAGCTCAATTACTTGCTGCCATGTACTCTAGTCTAGTTCTCCCTTATAATCATATCTCTTGTGCTTGTCCCCTCTGTCAGACTCCTGAGTGTTCTCTTTTACTCAGTCTCCCTGACTCTAGTCTTCATCCTACTCTGAGTGGATGCTATCTCTTTGAACTCTACAAAGTATTCACTAGATGATACTTTATCCCGAATCCTCAACCCTAAGGGCTATGCTTGGACCTACCCGGTGCAAGTGTAATAAAAAAACTAGACTCTACAATTGCGACTAGCTTCACTCTAGATCACCCACCATTTCATCCCACAGACATATCAGTTGGCACCTTCGCCAAGAACCTGAACCTGAACCCAAAACTCCTGAACCTTCTGAATCCTCAGAAGAAATACCCTCTGATCCAGATGTCTCCATCCATAACAAACCAGCTGATCTCCCCAAGCTCGCTGGACAACTATTGTCTACTCTAGTCATCCCCAGAGTGCCCACTTCCCTCAGTCCTACTCCACAACTGCAGACAGGTCGAGTCTTCTTTCCTCCCCTTGCATGACCCACATTACCTCCATCAAGAAACATGTCATCTACGAAACCCACTGAACTTCGTCTCAGAACTCCTGAAGACTATGATGGAACTCCAGCCAAAGCTTTGCCTTGGTTAAGGACGGTCCAGCTCTACCTAGCTGTTAATGAAGATCTTTATAACACAGATATCAAAAAGATTGCTTATGCATTGTCCTACATGAAGAAAGAAATAGCCCTTACATGGGCTGTGATGTTCAGAGAAACCAAGCTAACCGGAGGTAACTTTACTCTCAGACCTTGGGTGACTTTCGAAACATCCTTCAAGGATAGCTTCGACAACAAGGACACTAAAGGAGAAGCATTAGCCTGGCTGGCTAAAACAAGAATCTATGAAAACCATTCTGGAGGGTATAACCCAACTCTTCAGAATTATATTGCTAATTTCAAAAACAAAGTTGCCATTTCTGGAGTAAGTAACAACAATATCCTCATCAACTATTTCACTTCAGGAATCCCTGTCTCCCTAATGCGATGAATCCATACCATGGAAACTGTACCAACCACTATTGAAAGTTGGTATATCAAAGCTGCTTACTTTGCCACTGTCGAAGAAAGAGCTCTTGAGATTGCCTCACGACATAAGAAAGGTAATACTACCTTTACCCCAATGTTCACCTCCAGAACCACCAAAGATCCTAATGCCATGGATGTTAATACCATCATGGTACCAAAGAAACTGACTGAAGAAGAATGAGAAAGATGCTGGAAGGAAGAATGATGCTTCAAGTGTCGTCAAAAGAGGCACATGATGAAAGACTATAGGGTCAAATTTTAAAGGAAACCCCTCGCAGTACCACCTAAAGATATTAAAGTTGTCGAATCTGGAATAGAAGAAGAACAGGAACAAGTCGTGGGTAGGGTGGTGATGGATTTTTAGACAGAAGGACGAAAGCAATGCACATACCTTCTTTATCTCGACCATGTACCAGTATTAAAGCTATGCGAATCCCTATCCAACTACTTCTTGCATCAGACATGGTCAAAGCTGTCACCACCTCTGCCCTAGTGGACTCAGGAGCTCAAATCTCTTGCATAGATTGGAATTTCGTCAGAAAACATCATCTTCCTCACCATTGACTCTCTTCACCAATCATCATATGAAATGCAGATGCCTCTTTAAACAAAGGAGGGTCAATCAACTTTACCACCACCCTTTTTGTCAATGTCAATGGACTCCTCCAACAAACAACATTCCATATCATGAATTGCAGAAAAGAGAATGTTATACTTGGACTTCCTTGGTTGACCGAAACCAATCCTATAATCGACTGGAAAGAAAGAACTCTCCAAATCATCCAGAAAACAGATCAATCAGCCAAGTTCGTGGCCCTTCACGAACAAGCAAAACAGGAGAGAGAAGGACTCTATGCTAAACGAAGAAATCAAGCAACATCTCCACGACAAGTCTCAGTAGATGCCTTGGCTAATGAACATCTCTTTATATATCTGGATCAAATTGAAGATGATGTCACATGTGCCCAAATCGCTCTAAGTAGGGACATGGCACATCTAAAACCACTCCGATCATTATCATGAACGATCTTGGCTAACTGACAGTTCATCCCTAACCCCTCCCTAACCTGTGGGGCTTTGACAACCTCCACCCAATTAGCCATTGACAACGAGAAGAAAGAGGTGGTCCTATCAGACGCCTAATCCGCATATAAAGATATCTTTGCTGATAAAGACACTCCTCTTCCCCCCAGTCGAGATTGTGACCATGAAATCAACCTTGCTAAAGGCTTCGTCCCTAAGATTGGGAAATTATATCCCCTCACTGCTGAGGAACAGAAAGCTCAAGATGAATTCCTAGACGAAAACCTGAAATCTGGGAAAATTCATCCCTCCTCTTCTCTGCAAGCCACTCCATTCTTTTTCATAAAAAAGAAAGATGGAAAACTACGACCCATCCAAGATTATAGGTACCTCAACAACCACACTATCTGAGATGCTTATCATTTGCCATTAATCTCTGACCTCCTGGACAAGTTAAAAGACACCCGAATCTTTACCAAGTTTGATGTCCGTTGGGGATATAACAACATCCGTATCAAGGAAGGACATCAATGGAAAGCTGCCTTCATCACCCATAGGGAACTTTTTGAACCGGTTATCATGCCCTTCGGACCCAAGAATGCCCCAGCAACCTTCCAATGGTTCATAAATAAAGAATTCTGAGATCTTATTGCTGCAGGAAAAATCGTCATCTATATGGATGATATCCTTATCTTCTCAAAGAACCAACAAGATCATGACGAAAAGTTATTCAACAAATGAGAGAACTAAATCTTTGTTTATGACTACAAAAGTGTCTCTTCAATGTTTCAGAAGTCGACTATCTAGAAATGATTGTTAAGCCAGGCTCCCTCACAATGGACCCCATCAAACTTGATGGGATTGCTTCTTGGCCAAAACCAGCCAAAGTCAAAAACATCCAGTCTTTTCTAGGCTTTGCAAATTTTTATTGACGATTTGTCCCCCACTATTCAGATATAGCTCGACCCCTCCTTGACCTCACAAAGAAGGATCAACAATGGGACTGGTCTCCAGCATGTAACAATGTGTTCACAAGGTTAAAAGAACTCTTTCTTTCCCAGCCAGTTCTTCAATTCCCAAATATTTCTACCCCTTTCACCATTGCTACTGATGCCTCTAAATATGCCACAGGGGGGATTCTACTCCAAACTGATGCTAATGGAGAATGGCATCCTTGCTCTTACCTTTCTCAGACCTTTTCACCAACTGAACAAAACTACAATATTTATGATCAAGAACTCCTTACAGTCATCTGAGCCCTCAAGGCTTGAAGACATTATCTACTCAGTTCCTTTTTCCCTGTCCAAGTGTTCACTGACCATAAAAATCTATTGTATTTTAAACAGCCCCAGAACCTTAATCACCAACAAGCTCATTGGCTCCTTGACCTTGTGGACTATGATTTGAAAATGATCCATGTCCCTGGATCTCTCCTTTTGGGACCAGATGCACTATCCCGACGTTCTGATAAATGTCCTGACGATTCCTCAGATAATTCCACCATCACCCTACTTCTGTCATGCACCATGTGGATTACCTGCGGAGGGCCACCCCTTTTCCTCATGAAGGGGATCGACCATGGCTCAACAACAATATCTCCATGGCAGCTTACGGAGGGAACCTGGACATGAGACACCAGTTCTGGAATGGAGAAGCAGAGGGAGCAACCTGGGGAGAGGAACTGCTAGGAGATGTCATCCCAGGATGGTGGAACATCCAAGCACCACCCCTACATCTAGAGGAGTGTCATATCCCAGATCTTACCACACCTACTCTGGCCCTTTCCTCCCCTTCCTATGCAACTCCGATGCTTTCTATGTGTACTCCACTCCTCTGGATTAACTCCACTCTGACCCCCTATATCCGACTCCTCCGACACACTTCCCTTTTTATGCATATATCTGACCTTACGATATGTTTCACCACTTATGATACATATCACCCTTTGTCACCTTTTCACTGCCTCTCCATTGACAGGTCTTACTGACCCTTATTTGATATATTCCTCTGACTCATACTTTGATATATCTCTGACCCTTCTTCATTATATCTTAGTTACTCTTAGCTACATTGCCTCCACCACCTCCATAACTCCACTTAGTCATCCGACACCACTCTAGTATATAACTCCATATCTCCAACTGAAATACCTCAGCTGGAATATTGACCTACACTATCCTTCATGTACGCGACTCCTGTCTCACTCTGACTTAGAACTATAATATTCTATAATCCTTCTCTCTGACTGAGCCAGACAACCTTCGTCCCGCTTGTCCCCCTTTACTTTGAGTCTTGACGGCTCTACTCCGATCCTCTCTGACCTTCTCCGACCTCCGGCCATATTCCGACCCCTCCAAAATTTAGGACATCGGGACTAGTGTAAAGGTGCACCACATAAAGTGAAGCCAAGTCCTTTCTGACAACCCATGAACTCCGAAGCATCCAGAGTTCCCCTCCAAGTGCGTTTGTCAGTAGTTTAACAGGGAGACAACACCTGCGCCAGAGTGGCCCACCGATCCTGTGTGGATGTGATCGCATCCATACCCTTCCACTATCTTAGTCCAAACTCTATCTCTTATCATTGGACTTCCATTTCTTTTCAATTGCACCCTTACACTGGTGCGATCTTTCATTCCTTCACCTATGCCTATCGCCTGTAACCCTTAGCCCTATGGACAGCTGTTCCCCTTTTCTGTGATCCCTCTTTATGGTCATAGCAGTTCCCCTTTCCCTATAAATAGCGCTGCCCATGTACAGTAAAACTTTAACTAGATCTATGTTTAATCTATTTGGTAATTGGTTCAACTGCTATTCCTAAGTGAGGAATGCAGCAAGACTTACCATAACCATCCCGGACTTCTATCAGTCTCCTGTCTACTGTTGAGTGACAGCTAGAACTTGGCGATATCTTTGTGTCTAAGATCTATACCCATAGATCGCGTCACAAAAGATCTAGTTGAACCTCATTCACTCCTTGTTCTACCAAGAAGAGTCTAGTGGGCCCAAATCCCCACTAGGGAAGATCCGTCAACATTTACTCGGCCGTTGATCTCCCATCTGAGGGAGAAGAAAACCAAAACGTTGACAACTCCTATCGAAACCACCCTATCTCCGATTTGTCTTGAAGATTTCGAATTGAAGGAAGCTCTACTACTCCTAGCCATTATCTCAACCCCCAACCCCATTCAACCAGAACCTATCATCACCCTTCTGAGAGCCTACCCACACCTCCAGCCCTTAACACAGAAACTGTTGCAGCTGACAGGACTCCAACTCCTATCCCACCTAATATAGCTACGTCGCAACCAACAGAGCCAGAACTAGCCCTGGATATCGACCCACCCACACCCACAAGAAGGGAGAGAGCCAAAATGTCAGAAAAATAAGTGGGTTTACCAACAGATTTCTCTGAAGAATCTGAAGATGCAACATGGTGGATCATGACCATGAGCAACTACTTCTCCATGAATGATGACATCTACACCTATGACCAAGACAGAATCAATACTGCCTTGAATAAAATGAGCAAAAGGAGAGGAAAGACATTCTCAGAAGCATACTACAATGAGCAAGATATAGGAACAGTCCCAGATACTGAAGGCTGGAAAGCTTTCAAAGAAAGATTTCTCGCAGCGTTTTCATCCAAGGAGGACCACTTGGACCACAGGAGAAAGTTAGCTACTCTCAAACAGAAGGACAAAGACTCCTTCCCTACAATAAAAAGGTTGCAGGAATACATGCAGGACTTCCAACTCTATGCTGGAAAAGCTAAGATGATGGATGATACCACCCTGATCAAATGGTTCGTCAGAGGCCTCAGTCCATTGATTGTGGAAAAAGTCATAGCCATAAAGGAGCCGGAAACCCTTAAAGACTGGATTGAAGCCAGTCACAGACAAATGAGACAGATCAAAAGAGTTTGAGACCTGAAAGGGAATCGATACAAAGCAGAAATGTGCAACCCTAATGCAATGGATATTGATGTCATCAAACTATCCCCATTCAATTGCACTAAACATGTAAAAGAAAATCACTGCTTCATCTGTTATAAAGTAGGGTGCTCCACCAGAAACCATCCGTGACCAGGAACATCTTCCCACACTAAGTTCCAAAAGAAGGAACAAACCAAGGAAATATCCACCACCCTGACACCATCGGCAATCGCTGATTACATCAAGGTTCTCAGAGACAAAGATGTAAAAGAAGAAGACATCATCAAAATCCTCAAAGAAGTATATGAAGAACCTGTCTACCAAGGAGAGGAGGAGGAGGAAACCATTGCTAAAATAAGCATGGAAGAACTCAGAAACCGAGTGGAATGAGCCAAGGGTTTTTAAGAAGGAGAGCTCAAACAGTGTGTAACTCTCCTAAGACCTGGAATGTACAATCTATAGAACAAAAATCAATCACCATTCCTATTCAAATACTTCCAGGAACCACTGAAATAAAGGCCCTTGTTGACAGTGGAGCAATGAACTGCTTTATCAACGAACCAATAGCTCAGAAATTACGACTCCCCCTCACAAAACTAAAAATACGGAGAATTGCTGTCAATGTGGACAGAACATCTAATACTGGAGGAGACATAATCCACAAAGCCACTATCACCATGTCCATCGGAGGAAGGAGGGAAACTAGAGACTACCTAGTGATCAAAAGCGGAAAAACCAACATGATCCTAGGAATGAGTTGGCTAGCACAACACAACCCAATAATTGATTGGGTACACCGAGAACTCAAAGGGGGAAAAAGGAGTGAGAACCCGGAGGAACAGCAGTACCTGATCAAGTATCTTACCACCAATCTGGCTAAAGAACCAAATGAGGAAGTACTTATCCGATGCTGCACAGACCAGGAAGAAATCCACAGACTCACGATCTTCATGGATATTACCCGAAAAGAGCAGAAAAAGGAAATAAAACTACCAGAAAAGTTCTGAAAGTACCAGCAGGTATTCTCTGAAGAAGCCACTACTACGCTCCCCCCCAAAAGGAGTTATGACCATCATATTGACCTCCTCCCGTCCTTGACACCCAGAAGAGCAAAAAATTATCCCTTAAACCCAAAACAAACTGAGGCATGTAGAACGTTTGTCAAAGAACACCTCAAAAGTGGAAAAATCCAAACATCCAAATCCCCCTAAGCATCCCTATTCTTCTTTGTCGATAAGAAAGATGGGAAACTTCAACCCTGCCAAGACTATCAGTACCTAAATGAGCATACAGTCAAAAATGCTTATTCCTTACCACTTATCGGAGATCTAATCGACAAACTAAGGGGATCTAAGATCTTTACCAAAATGGATGTATGGTGGGGATACAACAACGTCTGAATAGTACCGAAAGATAGATGGAAAGCTGCCTTCATCAACCCCCTAGGGTTATTTGAACCTACAGTGATGTTTTTCGGACTATGCAACTCTCCTGCCACTTTCCAAGCACTAATGGATGATATCTTCGCTGACTATCTAGTAGAGGGATGGCTTATCATATATATGGATAACCTTCTTATCCACTCCCCAGATCAGAAAACTCATGATGAAAGGACACAAAAGGTACTAGAAAGGATGATGGAGCACAAACTCTACCTCAAATTGGAAAAATGCTCCTTTGACACAAAAAGCACTGAGTACCTGGGAATGGTCATTTCGAAAGGACAGACAGAAATGGACCCCACCAAACTTAAAGCCATCAAAGAATGGAACCCCCCCTCTACCATAAAAGGAGTACACTCCTTCCTAGGGTTTTGCAACTTCTACTGGAAATTTATCAATGGATTCTCCATCAAGGCCAGACCCCTCATTGAATTAACAAAAAAAGAAATGAAATGGTCATGGGGTCCCTCACAAGAGAACGCCTTCCGAGAACTACAAAAACAATTCCTAGAACAGCCTATACTAGCGATCCCCGACCCAAACAAGCCATTCTTCATAATGACAGACACCTCATTAGTAGGGATAGGGGAAATATTGATGCAGAAAGATCTCAACAGGGATCTCCACCCATGCTCATATAGATCCAGCATCTTATCACCCACAGAATGGAATTACGACATCTACGATAAGGAACTCCTGGAAGTGATACATGCATTAGATGACTGGAGACATTATCTAACTGGAACCAATCACCCAGTAACACTCCTAACCGACCCCAATACCTCCTATACTTCAAAGAGGCATGGAAACTCTCCAGACGACATGCATGATGGCAACTGTTCCTGCAAGAATACGACCTGATATTCCATCATCTCCCAGGAACACAAATGGGCCCAGCAGATGCCCTATCATGAATGCCAAATCCAAACCTTGACAATGATAACAACCAAATCCGTCTCCTCCCAAAGGAACTATTTGTCAATCAAATAGATCTTGCATTACAAGACAAAATTAAGGTTTCGTCGGAAAAAGACCCACTGGTGCTGGATGCACTACAACACATGAACAAAGAAAATCATATCCCTGATAAATCCCACCCCTCGGACTGGACCTATGAAGAAGGACAACTCTACTTCCGCCACCACCTCTACATACCCCCTAACCCCAGAAAAGACTTAGCCTACTCAGTCCACTCATCCACTGCCAGGGGACATGGAGGACAACACCAAACTATCCAACTGTGATGCGATCTATGGGTATAGATCAAGTTCTAGCTGTCACTCAACAGTAGACAGGAGACTGATAGAAGTCCAGGATGGTTATGGTAAGTCTTGCTGCATTCCTCACTTAGGAATGGCAGTTGAACCAAATACCACATAGATTAAACGTAGATTTAGTTAAGGTTTTACTGTACATGGGCAGTGCTATTTATAGAGAAAGAGGAACTGCTATGACCATAAAGAGAGGTCACAGAAAAGGGGAATGGCTGTCTATAGGGCTAAGGATTACAGGCGATAGGTGTAGGTGAAGGAATAAAAGATTGCACCTGTGTAAGGGTGCAATTGAAAAGAAATGGAAGTCCAATGATAAGAGATAGAGTTCATACCGAGATAGTGGAAGGGCATGGATGCAATCACATCCATGCAGGATCAGTGGGCCACTCTGGCGCAGGTGTTGTCTCCTCTAGATGTAGGGGTGGTGCTTGGACATTCCACCATCCTGGGATGACGTCTCCTAGCAGCTCCTCTCCCCAGGTTGCTCCTTCTGCTTCTCTATTCCAGAACTGGTGTCTCATGTCCAGATTCCCTCTGTAGGCTGCTGTGGAGATATTGGCATTGAGCCATGGTCGATCCCCTTCATGAGGAAAAGGGGTGGCCCTCTGTGGGTAATCCACATGGTGCATGACATTACCCTGTTGATAAGGTCGATGGACCTCATCAATCTCATCCCAATCCATCATCCATCTAGTTAGATCCACCCTCTGCGCACTCGGGGCAGAGATGTTGAGGGTGGCTGGAGGCGTCCTGTTGGCAGTAGGAACAGGTGTAATGGGGGCAGGATGCTCGGAGATGGTGGGGACTTCCACATTGATAGCATTGATAAGTCCTGGTAAGGGTTGGCGAGGATGGGGAGTCATTTTTGATGGAGATTCCGGTGGAGAGAGGTCACTTAGGTCGCTGAGGGTATCTGGGTAAGGAGTGGGAGGTTGGGGTGGTGGGGAGCATGGGCTATTGCAGTTGGGGCTCATCAACTTCTCCTTCAGATCTTTCCGGAGTTTCCAGGACCTTAACTTCCATAAGAGGTTGGTTGATACAAACCGGGAGGGGAAGAAGATTCTCTTGTTCTTTGCTATCTGCCAATTCTCTTCCGATCTGTCGATCCAGTTTAGTCTCAAACAGGAAACTGCTGCCATTAAGGAAGGCGAACTGTCTCGCAAGTTCGATGTCAATAAATCCTCGCTGTCCCATACCTCTGGGTAATTGGAGGTAGATGGGATAGATCTTCCCAAAGAAGGTTGACATGGGGAGTCATTTGATGAAGTATCCCAGTCCGCAGAAGTGGAGGGCATCAAGGGTCTGAGCCTCAGCTGTGCGGAGATTTTCTGTGATTGCCTCACTAAGGTTTTCAATGATGTTCTCTTCGACCAAGAGTCTTGTGGAGACATACATAGCTGTGGTTATTTTTGATGAGGAGGATGACAGAAGATAATTTCCTGAGTTCTAGGTTGGCTTCTAATAAGGCCAATCCTTGGGGATCATCTAAAATGGTGGCATAAGCGATCCTCCTATAAGAGGGTGGGAGGATCTGGAAATTGAAGATGTCTTTGATCAGGGCGAGGATAAGGGACATGTACGAAGAAGAAAATGGCGGCATGAGAGGAGAGATTGATATCATCAGAGTAGAGCTCAAATTGAATGTGAATAACAAAACGTAAGGTGATTAAAATGGGAAGAGGTGTTACGGAACAATGGGTGCACCCACCCACTCCTTTTTCTGATGAGCTCGACAGGCCATACCTGTCATGGATGAGAGAGACCAATGACCCCTTGTGGGATGTCCCGCGCTTCTCCCGGGAGAGCTTACTTGGAGGGGATATCTATCAGTACAGGAGAGAGGAGGACTTCTACGCTGACTGGATGGCCTCCCCCAATGAGTGGGGTGTGACTCGTACTCCAAGTAACATGCCCAGGAGGGACAATGACAACAGGGATTGGTATGACTGGACTAACCCCATGGACGACAACACCCCATTCTAGAGTAGTAGGGTTTCTAGACTCATTCGTAAGCACAACACCCATATCCACTCCTCACAACAACTGTGTTGTGCTTTGACCCCTTCCTTGTTAGCCTCTACCCTCCTATTTTTAAAACAGACATTTTATTTAGAATTATATATTCTACATGTGAATTCTCTCATGAGCCTGAGAGAATTCTCATGCACTGCCTTTCTTTCCTCGTTTATTCACGGCAGGGCATGTTATTAAGGTTATGGATGCTACCTCATTCCCCCAACAATCTTCAGTTGGAGAGATCTATTTCCAATTACTGAGATGGGAACACTTTCCCATCTCTTCCCCATTAGGTATAAAAGCACTTATGTATTATTAGTTAGCATTAGCTAAATTCTACATGATCTTACATGGATAACAGCATACCTTGAAATGGTGGACAGTTTACCATTTCTCAAGAGAGTTCAAGTGCAGGTTGCACTTAATCTTCGCCACCAGATCCTCACCTTCATATACGCGGCCTGACTAGCTATCTTCTACATCGCTACTATGACTGGGACTAGACTAGGAATGTTCAACAACCTAGTCGCTGAAAGGCTCCATGTTTCATGTTCTGTATCAAAAGAATTTAGCTCTCATTTCCATCCCCCTGTTTCATCAGAGGGGACCCTACCGCCAAGATTGCGCAACCTGGATCAGAAGACGAACCCCAGCCTCCCTCCCCAACCTCACAGGCTATTTGAGGGGCCCCTATCCCAGAGTCACTTCGAGTCCCCAGGAGCAGACCAGTTCCTGGAACTTCTCCTATCCCCCGTCCAACTCCCACCCCAAGTCTTCCTCAAGTTACTAGAGGAACACCCCCATCTGTACTATCTAGCCTCCCAACTGGGAACACGAGCCGCCACCCCACTCCTACAGGCTTGGATCCTGGACTATTCACTCAAGCATTATCACAAGGAGGAGAACCGTCCCCGACAGCTGTTCTCCCAGCTCCCCATCCCACCCCTGCCCACCAGCGCCCTTCGTACTTCTCTGGAAGACCAACCTGGACCATCATCTCCCTGTTGCAAAGAAGAACCAAGGCAGTAGAAGAGGAGACCCAGGATATATTAGCTGGAAAAAGAACCTTGCAGATCATACAGCCACTTCAACCCACCGAGGAAGAACAAGAATGAGAAGAATTTTGGGGAACTATGACGGACAAAGTAAGCAAGATGAAAGCGGCACTACCCGGAGATTTTTCTGGAAATAGTGAAGACGCCTTATGGTGGATAGGAGCCATGACAAACTATTTTGAATTAAACAAGAAGATCTATGACACAGATGTATTGAAGATTGTGACGACCCTTGACAAAATGTCCAAAGGGAGGGGACGAGTTTTCACAGAAGGAGAGTACCTTGCTGCACCCATGAAAGACAATGCAGACCGTACCTGGCCCAAATTCACCAAACAATTCACAAGTTCATTCATATCCACAGAAGATAAAGCAGATGTGAGAAGGAAGATTGGAAATCTTAGACAGGACAGAGGTCCATCAATGTCAAAGTCAACCCAGAAGTACATACAAGATTTCCAACTCCTGGCCACAAAAGCAGGAGTAACAGATGAGGGGGCCCTGTGCGAGTGGTTTGTGCGAGGCCTAAATCATGATATTGCAAGAAATATCATCCATCTAAATGAACTGGCCACTATTAAGGAGTGGTACACAGAAGCTTATAGGTAGGTACGCCAGCTTGAGCAGGTATGAGAGTTATCCAGAGGATGCTATACCCACCAAGGAGGTGGAGGGAAGTCGTCAGGAAGAGACCTCAATGCCATGGATGTAGATGCCATCTGTTACGCTGGGCGTACAATCTAGCCTCAGTTGTACTCTTCTCTGTAGAGTTCAGCTTTCCTCTGTAAATACAACAGCTCTTGCCTGTCTCTCCATTAGGGTAAGACCTTCATTGGTTATCCTAGATAATGGTCTTCTCTCCTGAAGGTTACGACTTCCTCCAGTTCAAGATCTTCCTGGTTTCTAAGACCCTCCTTCTGTGGTTCTGTGGTTCTTTTGAGCATCTTCCTAGTCCTGCCAGTTCCAAGGGATTCTAGGAAAAGATAGGGATACTGCAGAGACTTCCTATCCCTGAGGAGACTAGATTACACGCAATTGTGGAGATCAAGCTAAGGAGTAATCTACAGGTTATCATCTACTTATATGAGAAAGAACACTGCCTCTTCCAGAAAGAGGAAAGGAATAAAAGGAGTAGGCGGAACTCCATCCTTCAGAAACAGTAAAGGCAGTGTGTCTAGAATCTTATGGTAAATGAAAGGCAAATAAAAGCAATGCCGTCTCCATGAGGGGGTGAGGCTATGCATCCCAAATCTATGGTAAATGAGTGGTAAATGAAAGTAATGCCGTCTCCATGAGGAGGTGAGGCTATGCATCCCGAATCTATGGTAAATGAGTGGTGAATGAAAGCAATGCCATCTCCATGAGGAGGTGAAGCTATGCATCCTGAATCTATGGTAAATGAGTGGTAAATGAAAGCAATGCTGTCTCCATGAGGAGGTGAGGTGGAATGGAAGATAAGACAAATGAGGCCCCCCATAAGGAGAGCTGAAGTAGTGGTACACCAATGGAGGGGTCATTGATGGAAGATCAGAAATAGATCAATGACCTAAAGTGTCCCCAATACTGAGGTGGAAATAGGAACTCAGCTTTTGGGTATCAAAGGGAAGATAAGGGGTCCATCGAGGTGATAAGCTAGGGCGGCCCTAGGATAAGTCTATGGGGAATCCCCAGGTACACGAAAGAATGAAAGTAAAAAGTGTACCCAGTACCGTCTAGTCAAGGTAGTCCAAAGGGGAGTACCAACCCTTCCAGGTGGTTATGCGCCAAGGTTATGTGATGCCACAGGCGAACCGTAACACCATCAAGTTATCGCCAGTAGAGCGGGTGCACTACATAAAGAACGGACTTTGCTTCATTTGTGGCAAGAAGGGGTGTTCCACTCGAAACCATAAAGGGCCTCATCAAGGCAAACTGTCAGAAAAAGTAAGGATGATGAAGGAAGAGGACCTTCCCATCCAGGAGACTAAACCTGATGAAACCATGGAGTACATCAGAAAGGTACTGGCTGATAAGAAAGGCACGAACCAAGAAATCCTCAAGGTTCTGCAACAGGTATATGAGGAAGATGACGACTACGGAACCGAAGAAGAAGGGGAGGAAGGGGAAGAAACAGTAGCAATGCTGTCTACCAGCATGATGAAGAAGATCAAGAAAGTGCAGGGTTTTTAAAAGGGAAATGGCGATCGATGTCCAGCTCCCTCAACCCACCAGATGTACTTGTATCTAAAGAATGGAAGTCCTTGTTAATCAAAGTACAAGTCTCGACCCCATCTGGAATCATCGATATAGAAGCACTCATTGACAGTGGTGCCACCAGAAACTTCATCAATGCCTGATATGCTAGAAAATGGAAACTACCCCTCTCCCCCATGACATCACCTCATAGAGCCCTTAATGCAGATGGATCAGAGAATAAAGAAGGAAGCATTACCCACCGAACAACGGTAATGATCAGGATTGAAGACGCCAAGAAACAAAGATCACTGATGGTCCTCAAAAGCAGGAAGACCCTGATTATTTTAGGAATGGCCTGGTTAGCCAAAGAAAACCCCCAGATCGATTGGGAGAATAGAAAGGTACACCTCCACAATAAAATGGAGGGGAGTGAACCCCCAGATTTGGTAATCACTCAACAGTATTTAATGAAGTACATAATGGAAGATCTCAATGACCCAAGCAAGGATGTCATCATCAGGGAAGATCTTGATAAAGAAATAAGGAAGTGTTATGATTCGTCCCTGGGACATAGCTGAGTACTACATGGACTACTCTTTTTCTTTGATTCCCTTCACCTTGACTTACCTATCGATTCCTAGATGAGTCCTTTATCTTTCATGTGGATATGCTCCGTTTCTCTGACTCATCTAGCTCTTGTCATTCTTGCTTACTTGAATCCCCTTTGTCACAGACATTTCCCTTTGATCCGATTACTCAGTGTACATCAGTCATGGATGAGTCATTCCTTATCTCTTATCTCGGTTTAACCCTCGACCCTTCTGACTCATCCATTCCCTTTATATCTTGGTTCATCCGTTCTCCCTATCTATCAGTGCCTTAGCCCCTGATCTCCGATCGCCTTCCATTTTTCTGGCTAACTCAGCACTTCTTTGATATTCTGTCACCTTCTTGAACATTCTGATGACTTGTCACCATGACTCATCATCAGTACCCTTTACCCTGTTCCCTTTCTTGCACTACACAGCCACCTTCCCTGATTACTACATATAGCGGCTTCCTCTGTACTATAGTTCTCTATCTTAGACCTCCCTTGCATAATTCCCTACTCCCCTCCATGATCTCTTGATACTTCTGTAAAACTCCTCTACTCCTATGAATCTATCATATATATCCTAAATCCTCATCATCTGTCTATCTCAAGACTTCCACCTGTCGCTTCTTTGCAAACTCCTGATTTTCAGCTACATCTCTGATTGCCGCCTCGCTGAAGCTCTTTCCATCGGTGATGTTCCTCAGTTACCTCTCCTCTCATCACATAACTGTTCTCCTTTAATTACTGATGGCCTTCCTATTCCTGATCTTCTGTCGTCCGGCCATCCCTCTGCATGTACCCGGCAGCATCCTCTGCCTTCTACGCCTATGGTGAGATCCATCACTCTCACTGGTCCTTGGTAATGTCCTCCTTCTTCGTCCATCACCATTCCTTCTATCCACTCCTAGAACTTACCTTTGCCCTTTCCTTCTCCTTCGCTTTCCGTCTCAGTATAGGGACACAAGGGCTACACTTGGACCTACCTGGTACAAGCGTAACAAAAGGTCTAAGATCTATGATTGTGACTAGTATTGCCTAGGTCGCTACCTCTGCATCTCCTTCCCGACCAGTACTCGACCTTTGAAGGCCATTGTACCTTGCCATTCGTTAAACCAATCCTGATGGTCATGATATCTTTGTTCCCTATCATCCGATTCCACCAGACAGTCACTATCCTGATCCAACGATTACTATGCATATCGGAACCGCCCCGATTGCAGAACCATCCCGATCGTTATCACTCCCTGGACAGCCTCCTCCTGGACCTCCCTACTGCGAACCGCCCCTGCTATATCATGATCTCCACCTAGAAGTATTCCGGTAATCTTTCCTGACTTGCTCATCGATATGTCCGCTTGCATCCTCAATGCAAATGTGGAGATCCCACACTCACTGATGTTGACAGATAATCCCAAAAGCCATCGATTGGCTATGCCTGGAACCCTGGATCATCTCTGGTTGACTCTCACCTGAACCGAATTCTGGATGAGACTAAACTGGCTGCTGTGCGCCAGCTCATCATCCCTTATAACCGACACCCTGATCATTGGCGCATCATGGTGCATTATAATGATCTCTACCACAACCCCATGGCATGACCTTATCCCTGGTCATTGTTACCTACCTGACCATGATCCCCCTGAATCTGACCACTTCCATCCGATTGAACTACCCTCACCAGATTCTTCCTCCCCCAACTCCCTGAAGTGTGACCATTGTGTTAGGATGTACTCCCCTCTGCTCCTCTAGACTCAACACATTCCCGTGATACCATTTGTCTTGGCAACACATGACAGTTCCTGAACATCCCTAGGATGTAGCCACCTTCCTTGACTTCAAGAATATCCAAACAAGTTATCCGGATCCCCTCGAATCCTCCATAATTTCCAGCCCCAAGATGGAAACATTTTTTCTTGAAACCTCCCCTTCAATTTCGAATCAAGCCTTCGACAACGCATGTAGATCACTACCTGGAACTCTCCAGATGGACCCCACGATAAGTCTCGATTAGAGCATACATGACAACTTGATTTTCAGATCATTCCTTTTTGATCACTCCGACATCTCAGCGAATACTTTCCGCTTCATAGAAAGCAGTCAGACCAACAGCCAATCCAGTTCTCTTCCTGGATTTTTCTAGAAGCGCTGAACCTTCCGCTTTATAGAAGGAAGATTTTCCATCCAGCTCTCTTTCTGGATTCCCAGATGCGACCGCTTCCTGCTTCATAGGAAGAAGAAACTCCCTATATTCTCTTCCAACAAACTATCTTGATTTTCTAGTTCTCTTCCTAGATATCTCGAACTCCGATGCCATTTGGCATATTCCTTTCCGACCAACCTTAAGTTTCATTGCTGCTTTTCAGTCTTCGATACAGGTCATTAATCGGGAATTTTATTTTCGACTAGAACCCCGTGATAAGTCACCGTTTGGTGCATGTATACCTGAAGAACCCTCTGGCATTCTAGATTGTGTCTCTAGCTTATCCACACACCCTGGACGAGCACCTCGAGTATTCCATTGTTCATTCGGAATCTCTCACCCTGATGCTGAAGATTGAGCATATTCAAACTCGATCTATATTCAATTGATTTCGCCTTCTCTCAAATCAGTTGAACTCTTCTCCCCTTTTGAATGTTTGATCCTGACCATGCCGACTCAACTATTCAAGAGTTACCTTCACCTTGATGAAGTTTGATCTGACTACCCTCTTTGAAATCTGATTGATTCTGATCTGGATTTCCATTGAACTGATTTACCATCACTTCGATCATTCCCCGATTCCATTCAGATAGTAAGCACAGCTCTCGCGCCGAAGATAACCACTCTACAATAGCAAGATAACTCCTTGTCGATGTTCCATGGTCACATTTGACATTCTCTTCCTCTCGGACAGTAGGCGCTATGCCGAAGATTCTTTTTGGTCACTCAAAACCCCACCTTCCCAGTCACTGACCATTGGCCCACGGAAGTATTCTGTTAACTTTCCTTTAGATCATTCTGACCCTTCCTTCAACCCCGCTGATCACTGCTGGCCTTTCACCAGTATACAAGTCATCACCCGATTCATTTCGGCCAGAACTCATGATAAGTCCTCTTCGAGGCATGTATAGCAACTAGCATGACTTCCTTGATTCTCCTCAATCCGACCTCACCTGGATCAGCCTAGCTGGTCATCCCCTCTTTGACCACCTGCAACTATGGTGGTAGTCCCCTGATACTAGAATCTTCTAGATCACTTCTCCCCTGAACCCCTCGTTCCTCTCTCATGTAGACCATTACCCGATCTTCATCAGATAGACTCCATGATCAGTCTTGCGACCATCCGCCAGCATACATGAAAGAACACGACCTACCCACCTTTTGATCGCCTTGTCAACCTCTGACGATCTATTCCCTTCCCTGATCGTTATCCCGGACCACAATGTTCTCTTCCATTGTGCCCCATTGATCCTGATCATTTCATTAATGATACAGGTTGGCCTATCTTCGCGAATCTCTTTCATCGCACTATGGGTTTACTCCCCCTCCTATCGCTACCCCCTCGAATCTCTGTCACCACATGGTAACTTGGATTCCGAACCAAACCAACACTACGACACTCTCTTTCGTCGTCTCTTGACCCCAATCTCTCCAGATATGGGTTACTCCCAGCCTTCACCAAACATTCTTGAATCCGAACCAGAATTCCTAACCATATCTCCTTGACTCAATTTCCCCAGATATTTACCTCGACAATGGTAACACCCTATGGATATCTGAACACAACCCGATCCTATCATTGGATATCTTCATCATTCTGACACCATCGTTCTTTTGAAAAATCCTGAAAACTATTAGTGGCACTACCTCTGATCATTCGATTATTCCTGATCCTTGATCATTTCTTCATTCCGAATGTCCCATTTATATTTCACAGATACTTCAAAGTCGCCTTCTCTGATCAAACAAAGCCTGGATCCCTGAAGACTTCACCTCTTTGTATTTACAGTGTTTCGGCCTGGAGATTCACATCTTGTAGGAGTCGTTGGCACACCCGCCAACCAACCATTGTTTCTATGATTAGGAGTTATTCCTTGATTCCTTTCGTCCAACTGACATGCAGGTCATTACTCGAGCACATTTGTGCACAGACTAGAACCCCTGATAAGCCCTTCGGGCATGCATGATAATCAGTCCCCTTCTGTTATATTTTTCCCTTGTCCTCTGACATCTCCAGATTAATTTCTGGTTGATATCTTCTCTGCTGACGCCACTATAAGTTACTCCTCGATATACCACAACATTTGTGGTTGCTACCTGCCCACATGGCTCACCCGACCCCAATTACCCTTATCTGGAGGTATTTCTCCTTGATCTTTAATATTGTTTTCGGTCATGGTCGACCTTTGGTTTACTAAGGGGGTAATTTCCCAATTTTTACCCTCCTCCACCTCACTTGACTGACCCGACCCTCTCCACCTCACCCGACCCACCATTCCACCAACCATTCCTCAATCTCCTCCACCTGACTTTCCATCATCCCACTGACAGACACGAACCATCGATGGCATTCTATCTTGATACCCCACGAGGACACTCAGACCCTGATCATCCAACATGTACCTAACAAAGAAAACTGTTAAACTTCCACTCTCTATTTGTTGACATATCCTGAAATGACCCTGACTCCCTCCGAATATACCAATCACCCTACCGGCTCCATTCCAGCCTTGACACAGATATTGGTGAACATGATTCTTGTCATACATCTCTTTAACACTGGAATTCCACTGACCCACCTTCCGCTTGAGGTGATAAGCAAACGTGGTAGCCCCACATTCCCTGTCTCTTCTAGATTAATCCCGAACCTTTAAGCCTATGATTCTTAACAAACCCTTCATATCCTTGTTGCTTCTACCTTGATCTGGAGGCACTTACTATTCAGACTTCTAGTCCTCCTGGATATTCCCTCCTACTTCTCGAATCAATGAAGATACGCCCCTGCATCTTCATTTGATACCACTCTTGATTCTCTTGGATTTGTTAATCTCCTGATTCCACTGCCTACTTTCAATCGTCCCAGATTCCTTGACTTCCTGATCTTATCTTCAGACTTCGGCAATCAGGAAAACTCCATTTGAATTAACGAACTTCTTGAAAACTTCTAGACTCTGTTTTAACTCTCAAACCTTAGTATAAATTAACTTCTTGCTCTTAGGATGTTGAACATCCTCTCCTTGATTTTACCTCTTCGATCCTCACCTTACCTTCAGACCATGCCTTCTAGAATTGCTTCACCACAGTCCCAGTACAGCTCCAACCCCAGTCGCTCCCCATCACCATTAACATTCACCCCTCTTGATCTCCTTGACTCCCCCCTTGTCTCAAGATCCTTGGATCTCGAACTCGACTCCCCACCGCCTCCGTATGGAGTTGACATTCCTTGTCATCCTCACCTTGAGTCCTTCGATCACCCTGTAGCACCCATGTCTATCCCTCCTCTAGCTCTTTGTCTTACAGATGAACCCATGACACCAGACATTGTCACTCGTATCTCTCAGTACCTCCAGGATCCAGCCCTCATTCGAACCTTGAACTCCTTCTGGGATTTATCATCACCCATGGCGTCCCTCCAGCGTGCTTTCATCCAAAGTATTCAGGTTCTTTCCAACCTTGAAACACTGAGTTCTCATCAGGCTGCCCACCATCTTTCTGGTACCCACATCTCTGGTGTCCTTCACCCGTTTTCTCCTGGTCAATGTCTCTACCTCCAGAACATCCACTTAGCCATCACCACTGACCTCGTTCATGCTCTCCATCAGTTGGGAGCCCTGGATTTCCTTGAGAATGTAGATTTGTTTTTGTGAACTCGCGCCGAGGCTAGGAACTATCCCTTCCTGATTGCTTATCCTTGTCCTCACTATCCTGACCATTTCACTGGAGACTTCCCTGAAGAGGAGACCTATTCTGTCCTGATTCTACCTGGGCATTGATTGCCTCTGGTATTGTCTTTGCTGGTGCTTCAGATTCTACTAAGGGGGTAATGT
>JBBPJU010000463.1:0-22594 GCA_038088875.1 Austroboletus festivus
AGATACGGCCGACTGCGATGTGGAGCAGTGTGCTTCTCCACTGCAGTCTCGACCTGTACAGCGTTTAGCAGTGCGATTATATTTGGATGGAGTATAACATACCAACACAATAAGCTGTCCAAAATGCCTGCAAAGAGCGTAAAGGGACCTACACGCATCCGGAGAGCATGAATTCACCAAGGTGAGACTGCTGGGATGAGAGAAGACGCTATTTCAACTACGAGATTGTGTGGGTCAGAATGTGATTGGAATGTGCAGAAAGGGTATGAAGTCTGCAACCTTTCATTGAAGATGAAGATATAGCACCAATCAAGGTAGTTTTCTGCCATTGTTTTCGTGGGTCTGGGGTTTTCATGTCACGATGGTGTTCAGCTGTGCAGACGAAAACGAGGATTAATTTTTAAAGACGAACGAACTACAGCACAGTTAAAACAGGCTATAACGAATGTGCAGCACGACATACCTCAGTAGGTCATTACTGAATGACTGAGGGACGTAGTCACATCACAAAAATTGCACAAGTACGTCCTGACAGCCAAAAGTGACATGTGACAGGTAACGCTGATATTGTGGTGGTCGTCCGGACGGAACTCCCTGTTTTTTTTCCGACGGGACATCCGGGGCGGCCGTTGGTCCACCGGCCCGACGGCTTGCATTTGCATAACCATAGTTGTTCTATGTCTATGTAATCATCTTGGATTGGAACAACCGGAATCTCCTTGTCCTTGTGATCGGCAATGCCCATCAGAATAATTATACACTAATAATAGCGCCTATATATCGCCACCAACCAGTCCATCCACCAGAAATCATGTCTTACTACGCAGTAACGACTTTTCTCGCTATTCTCGTTGGCGCAAAATTGTTTCGACCTTCCAAGGTAAGTTCTATTTTCGTTCTTCCTGGCGTTTGGCTCAACCTTGGATTATTTCCTAGCTTGATGCTATACCTACAGCCGGGTCAAATGGCTGGATCGATTCGTGGAGGGCTGGTTTGAAGCACCTGACAAATGCGCTGGACGTCTTACAAGAAGGATACGAAACTGCAAGTTTGCTCCTTCATGACTTTCATATATGCTCATTCGCATTTTAGCACAAGAGAGCACCATTTAAGATCGCAGAACTCCATCGTTGGACAGTCGTTCTCAGCAATCCGGAACTTGTGGTAGAACTGGGGAATGCGCCGGATGGTGCGCTTTCATTCGTGGATGCCGCAAACGAAGTGAGTCATTGTATCTTCCTCGTAAGATGCGTTGTACTCAAATTAGATGATAGCATCTTCGTGTCGAGTACACAATGGGTCCCGAAATTCATACTAACCCCTATCATATTCCGCTTGTCAGCTCGAAGCTGACCAGGAACATTGGAACATTGTATCCGGAGATGAGAGCCGAGCTCATCACAGGCTTCGATGACATATTGGATCTCAGAGGCAACGGTAAGCGCTAGTGCATTTTGACAGGTGTCATTCGTAAGCGTTTAAAACCACCGTTATACAGAATGGAAAAGCGTGCCAGTATTCGGTGCCGTACAACAGATAGTTTGCCGAACGAGTAACAGGCTATTGGTCGGACTCCCTTTGTGTAGGTCTTTGATGTTGTTTCTTTAACCTTGGATTTTACTTATATTACTCCAGGCCGGAACCAAGAGTGGATAGATCTCATTATCCATAATACTTTTGGTGTCACTAAGGCAGCGGCTATCATTGGATTGTTTCCAGACCTGTTAAAACCGTAAGTTGTTGGAAGTTACCAGACCAATGGATTAGGCCTTGATACAGCGATAGGGTCGTGGCTCGATTCCTTGACATCAACCAATCCAATCAGCGCGCAAGAGAACTTCTTCGACCAACCATTGAGGAACGACTAAAGTACCTCAACGAGTATGGGGATGAGTGGATCGACAAGCCTGTTTGTTACCCATGTTCGCAGACCAGGACGGTATTCGCTCATTCCTTTTGATAGAACGACTTTCTGTCATGGTTGATGGATGAAGCAAAGGGACAGGAACGGACTGTGGACTCCTTGACATCTCGTATATTGGCCGTCAATTTCGCTGCAATTCATGTGGGTTCTGTTATCACGCTCTTGGGTTCTCGAAAACTGAAACATCAATCTCCCGCATAGTCTACTTCCTCTGTACGTTTCGAATTTTATACTGTAGCCCAACTTACCGATTGACGTAACTTTGTAGAGTTTCAGCCATGTGCTTGTCTACCTCGCCGCCTATCCTCAATATATCCAACCTCTTCGCGAGGAAGTGCAAGGTATCACTGAAAAGGAGGGCTGGTCAAAAGCTGCAGTGGGTAAGATGCGAAAAGTAGACAGCTTTATCAAGGAATGTCAACGTCGAGAAGGTGCTGGTGGCGGTAAGCGCTCCCAATCAACTTGACATACTGGTAGCTAACCACCTAACCAATCAGTGGGTATGATCCGCAAGGCAATGAAGGATTATACGTTCTCGGACGGTACATCTGTGCCCAAAGGCACGCTGGTCGTCACGGCTGCTCGACCAGTGCACTATGATGAAAGGTTGTACGAAAACGCCGACATGTTTGAACCCTTTCGGTTTTCTGACATGCGCGAAAATCCTGGAGAGGGTGTAAAACATCATTTTGTTTCGACAACGACAGAGTACCTGCCGTTTGGACTCGGCCGACACGCGTGGTAAGCCCTTCCTCTGATCAGGTTTCCAATCGTAATGTTGACTGACGATCGGTGACCTTACTTCCTCTATTTGTGGAAACAGCCCAGGTCGCTTTTTTGCCGCAACCGAGATGAAAACCATGGTGGCTCACATTGTAACGACGTATGAGATCAAGTTGGAGGATGCGACGCGACCGGAACCACTTCGTTTTGGAACAGCATTGATACCCAATCCGGCTGCAAAGGTCATGTTCAGGAGGAGAAAGGATTGAGCGCGAGCATGTGTCCATGAACTTTAGTATTCACTTGATATTTATCTGCATCATCGTGTTAATATGAGACATTATTCGGATATCGTCGACTCGGGCTTATCGGATCAGTATGCGGTGTGGCGGCGTTATCACTTTCCACCGTACCCTGTGAGTCATCTATCAACATCGGTGTGGAGAGCACGAGTGGAATGTAAATGTAAGTCAAAGTGTCGAGCGTCGGATTGATGTTCTGATGTTGATGAGGTACGAAGGCGGGATATACCCGCTACAGTTCCTTGCACTGGATGAACCTTATTTTTTAATTTGTATAGCTTTACAACATTGAGACTTTGAGTTGCCTTCGGATCATTGATTAGTTCCTTGTGATGCTAGTACTGAACTACATCATTAAAGTGGATTGGTCTGCAATCTGAGGAACTCGGCAACATCACATTTTGCGTAAATATTTGTAGTCTATGCTAGTAGTAAGAGTATGTTATAAAATTGAATATGTACATGCATGTCCCACATAACTTTATGCCCTCTTTACAAACCTGAGAGGCACATCCCTGACACCCAAAGTAACATCAATCTTCCCTTGCAATACCCTTTCTCGCCACTCGTTACCACTCTCAAGCTGCCCATTCGGCTTCTTGGCAAGTAGAGGCTCGATCCGCCAATCTCGTAACAATGATGCAAGGAAGCAGACGCCTTCCGTAGTCGCGAATCTGCGACCTATACACGAGCGGGGACCTATGGTTTCCGTGCATGAATCAAGAGGTGGATCTACCCGAGTGGACTGAGTCGTGTCATACCGATGCTAAACGCGGTGAATTCTTCTAGGTCGTCCTTGTCATCTGAATCCTTCTTGTTCCTGTACCATCTCGAGGGTCGGAATTCTTCAGGGTCAGAAAAATAACGTGGGTGGTACTCTAGATACAAAATTCAAAACAACGATCATGAGAGTGTCATGGGATTTACTCACGGACGCCAATCATATCCACGATCATCTTAACACATTCGAATCAGCCACTACCTCATGATGAAAGTCTCGGCAGTGACCTACAGAGGTACCCTTTTTCACAGCCAACATTTTGGCATTCCCGTTGTCAGATATGTCCAAGAATGTATCCTGCTTCGCTTCGCGAACGAGAAAGACACCCGATGCTGCGGTGATCATGAATTTTAAGTGGGCCAATGGACAGCATGTTGTTACCCACGGAACATTCGAATCCCTTCGAAATATGATCCAAGCACCTTGTCAAGTTTTCCATAATCTTCCAATAGCTAGAAACAATACTTAGGGAAGGAAAGAGCAACACGGTTAAGCATCACACGTGCCAGAGTATCATCGTCTCTTCCTTGTGTTACCTCACGTATTTGTGCAACGAGTTCGTCTTGAAGATCAGAATCTATGGCGATGAACCCAAGTGTCGCTGCCAAAGTATGGGCCGTAGTTTCTGCATGTCAGATGTGAGCATTTTGTGGTCATCGCCTGTACTAGGACGAAGTGCTTGCCATGGCCAGCGAAGAGGAAGGAGAACACGTTCCCGATCTATGTCATTTATCAGCCTGGCTATAGCCGCGCGACGACATCCAACTTACCAGTTCGTTATCACTCAATCTCGCCTTGCCCCCCATGTCTTCAGAAGCGCGAACGAGAAGCGTGAAAAGATCTCTCGCTCGCTTGGTTGCCCCGGACTCGACTTCAGATCGGAGAGTCTCTCGCGTAGAGCTCACTAGGGATTGCATAAATGCACGCATGGTGTCATATGCGTGACGTGTACGTTGGATCCTGTCAAAGATGTTAAAAACAGTTCGATATTTAATGGCTAATTTAAAAAGGGGGTTCCCACTGACCACGGGATGGGTAGTTTCCAGGCCCACGCCGGGGCACTAATTGCGAATAGATTTGTCTTCGTGATGATCTCCATACACTCATGTATGCCGATTTCCCCTTGGTGAGAAGGTGGACTAGTCCATGTAAAAGGAAATCCGAAGCCAACTGATGCGAATATAGTGAGCGTGAACTATTTTAGAATGACATCATGAGTGATCGCGTCTAAGATATACTGTGGAAATACCGAGCACACCTTGAATGTGAATGCTTGAATACTGGGAACTTCGACGACATCTTTCGTAGCCCATCCCTCAGCAGATGCCAGCTCTGCGTAAAGCTTGCGTGATGCATCCCAAACAAATGCATACCTTTTCCAGATCAGACAAACGACGCGAGGTCGATAATGTGACTACTTACGTTTCGCTGTTAAACGCAGGGGTAGCGATTTTCCTGTATTTTCTCCACAACTCTCCCTCGGCACCAACGAGACTAGGGCCCCAGTAGCTGTAGGGTATAAGATAAGGTCATACTCAGGATAGTCGCATCCTCGCAAACTTACAGAAAGAAACGGTTAAAGGAGTCCGCTTTTCCAAATGCACCTGACATGTGACCGGCAACGACAACCTGTTTTCCGACTTCCATAGAGCGTGTATATATCGTTGGAGTGCCACTGATGAACGGGACGATGGAAACGGTATCACAGCCATAGCGATGGTAAACTAGAGGGAGGTGAACTCGAGAACGTCACCGAAGGGATAGACATACTATTCTTGGTCTTTCTCCAAGTCCAGGAGAATAAAAGACCTAGAGCAAAGTGGAAGTGATGAGTGAGAATGCAGGTCGTGAGAAAATTGCTGACCTGGGTTCCACCACGTCTCTGGTAGAACAATACTGATAACGGTAAACGGTTCAAAGGGAACACGTAGGCCAGGAAGAAAGTCGACGGCCTGTTACACATTGAGGTTAACATTGGAAGTGACCGTCACGGTGTATGTTAAAACGGACCTTGAGGCCAGTGATGAGCTTGAAGATGCGGGAGACGACGACGATGGAAACAAGCGCAGCAATGGAAGTAGACCATGAGAGGTCTGATGCAGAATTAGTGTCCCGACATATTTGAATCGACTGAATGGTGTCTCACTGCTCCTCAAGAAGCTCAACGTACTTGTGATGGCTGTCGCCATGAGCAGAACGGTGGGTGATCGGTGAGAACTGCCAGAAACTAGGGAGGCTTCTTAAACTTATTCGGGTCATGGTGACTGATTGCCAAAGCCAAATATCCTCAGGACTATGTTGGTGATGTATTGACAAATTCGATTATTTGTCCTCGTTTGGTATTACATTCGCCGACCATCCGACGGCTCGCAGGGAGACGCTCCCAGTATTTTCAGGACCTTCTGACCCATTAGCCAATCCGTATGCGGAACCACTGATGCCCGGCCTCAGTTGATTCTTACCCAGGTTTACCTTCGGACTTTTGAAAGGTGCACCAATAGGACCTACATGTCCGGGTCCTGGATTGATGTGAAACCGTCGGAACAATTGATGGACGAGACACAGCCTGGACCAGGTGGATTCCATACCTCCGACCACCGTGGAAGCCGTCGGACTAGGAGAGACCTTTACCTCTATCACGCAATGTTAATGTGCAGCACTGGCAAACATCAATTCTGCTAATGGTAAACCTAGCACCATCAAGTTCCTTGTGGCTCATATATTAACTTTCATGGTGCTAATTCCTTTCTTTCACACTTTGAGGCTCATATACGCACGTACTCAATTTGTTCAATTAGCATTGCATATTCTATGCTCATCGCTCCATCACAGGTGCTCATCAGTCGCTTTCCCAGCCTCGATTCAATTGAGTATATGATGTTGCTGCCTCGTCAATCCAAGCACAACTCATTAGCTCCTAATGTGCCTATTTACAGTCACATGCTCGCGAGTATGCTTCGTGCCTCAGTACCACAGGGCCATCCTTGGTAACCCCTTCAACTCTATGCTGTATCACCATCATGTCTCATACATGATGGGAATACCTTCCGCGACCTGTGGTGTCCCACCAAGTACCCCAACGACAGCTGCTAATAGGGTGTGGACAATGTAATGACATACATACCACCCCCAGCGGAACCGTGGCGAGGTTATGGGGAACACCAATGGTGTGGTGCGGTAGTTGAGTTTGAGCTCTTGCATTGGGTGTTTACTGCAACTGTTCCGTTTCGTGATGTAGTCAAGATTGGAGCACTTGTTGCATTTGGCTTCGCAATGTGTGGGCATTTGATGAGTTTCTTCTAGTGTTCCTTGAAGTGGAGATAGTACATACCATTTCACTGCTTTGCGTCTTTGTCCTGGATCTTCAAGGCTAGCAAATCTGGCATGTTGATTAGAATGTACTTATATGAGCAGTATCTTGAAGAGACCTTTGTCATCCTTTCCTCTGAAGCAGTCCAGAAAGTGGAAGCCATTGCTGAGGAGGCTATGTTGGATGGGCAGCAATGCCCCACCAGCTTAGCACATTTGTTGTACAGTGACACACCAGCTTATAGCAAGGCTTAGTAAGAGTGTCTGCAATGTCAGCCTGTATTTACAAGAATGTGGGTGCTTTTAATGCTCTCAATATTTCCCTTGAGGGCCCCTCCTATTGAGGTTGTGCCATATGCACAGCTTGAGGACATCAGGTGTCATTTACCTTCCAATGGAGCCTACAGTTAGAGACTGTCCTTGGGTCTTCAATGAATAAGTTGCTTTAATGTCTAGTGCAAGGTGGCAAGACCTTTGGCTGGCAACAAACTATAGTCACAATCTTTCTGGACATGTGAGTCTGAGTCCAAGTTACCTAGCATGTGATTATTAGTCTAGCCATCTATGAGGGGGAAAAAAACCTCATTGTCATGCACCCACAAATGTGTGAGTAGATTGGAGCAGTCTCTTATAAAACATGAGTCTAGGAAGAACATTCTATTCTTACACTATATGGCAGCTGGAGCCACTATTGCTGTAGCCACACTTAGACACAAAAGTGGGTCATGACCATGTCCTTCTATCAGACAAGACTTCATTAAACCAGGTGAATTCACAATGCAAAATGGCCTTCTGTAGCAGAAAGGGTTATGGGTGCCTAGCATCACTATCAAGTGATCTCTATTGACCAGCTGAGGTAACAGATGGTCATCACCCAAGAAATTCTTCCCTATCACCAAGCATGTCTGGTTATGCTGCAGCAACTTTTGTTGTCATTCTTGTCATAGTAAAACCAATGCAATCTTCCAAGGTGAGTCTAATTCCTCAACTTGTTTTCCAAATCCCATCCTATTTTGCTTTAGCTTAATGCTATACCTACTGTACAGTCAAGTGGTTGGCTTGGCTCATGGTGGGAACCATTGAAGTATCTCTCCAATGCGCTGGATGTCATAAAGAAGGGCGTGAAGAGGTAAGTTTACTGTTGCTTACATTCCATGCGTGCTTATTCGTGTTTTAGCACAAATTAGCACCATTCGAGGCTGCAGAACTCAACTGTTGGATAGTCACTGTCAGCAGTCGTGAGCACATTGAAAAGCTACAAATCGCACCGGACGACGTGCCTTCATTCGTGGAAGCCACAAATGAAGTGAACCACTCGGCATTCCCCTGCAAAACTACATGTGCCGAAGATTCCTGATAGCAAATTCTTGTCGAGTATACCATGGGCCCAGAAGTCCAAATTTCCAAATGCGCGATGATTGACGATGTAATGACTCTCGCCCTTGTCTCCCTTTGTACAGCCCGGGTCGCTTTTTCGCTGCAAACCAGCTGAATACTATATTAGTTCATGCCGTGATGGCGTATGACATCATGTTGACTGACACAAACACAGCCAGAAACATTTAGGTTTGGTTTGGGACGGCATTGGTACCTCATCCGGTTGCGAATATCATTTTCAGAAAGAGAGTTGGTTCATCGTAGGTGAATTATATGCACTTTTTTTTGCATTAAGTGCTATTTTACTGCGATGACGTCGAGATCTTGGATTTTCGTTGTCATTTGACTTAATCCCGCCTATAGGCGTGAGAATTTCTACTAGGAGAAAAGGCGGACTAACGTCTCCGAACTAGACGCGAAATAGCTTGCCAACTTTTGCGGGCCAGAGGCATCACTGTATCATCAATTACTCCGCGTGCAGGCAACACCATCTGGTGGCGTGGAATGTTAGAATGTCGAGTCAACTTAGCTGACTGATCGGCCCGAAAATCGGCAAGTTCCCTTGTCTCTATAACTCCTGTGACTGTGGAAACTTAATATTCAGTCCCATCCACCAAGAGCTAGAGTTGTCTCACATGTAAGCAAGGCGACGACGGCTCGAAGGAATCATTACCCCTGTTTGGCACAACCGCGCGAATTCCGGTCAACCAGCTAAGTTCTAATAACACCATGAAACTTTTCAACTGAGCAGTACTCACGCCATTGTCGCTGTGTAGCTCGAGGGCAGTATGCAGGTATACCATATTTTTCAAGTTCAGTTGTTGTGGACTTATCAAAATAGAACAAGTACGTGGCCCGTGGGCGTAACACTAAAACTGCGAAACCATACTACTTATGACATTGGCCCTAACCATCCTCGGCGAAGTTTGGGGAAGTGCTTTCCGCAGTGCGGCGGGTGTCGTAATACAAGAACCTTAAGTTAATGATCAAGTGACCAAGAGGACACATGCCTTCCTCTTAAGAGGCATTCTTTATCCCATGGGGCTTTGGACTGCTCAGTCTGCCCACATTACCCCATGTCTCTCTATGCTGCCGCAGCCTTTATCGTTGTCCTTATCACTGTAAAGTTGACCCAGCCTTCCAAGGTGAGCTGAAACTTGCCTTCTCTTTTCAAGTAACCTTTACTCGCTCCACAGCTCGATGCCATACCCACAGTTGGATCGAGTACTCGGCTTGGTTCATGGTGGGCCGGTCTGAAGTATCTGACCAATGCGCTAGATGTTATACAAGAAGGGTATGAAAAGGCAAGCCTAGTAGTGTTTTGCACACTTTGCGTGGCTCATTCATATCTTAGCACAAGTCAGCGCCATTCAAGGTTTCTGAAATCAACCGCTGGATAGTCATTGTCAGCAGCCGCGAGCACGTGGAGGAAATGCAAAGAGCGCCTGATGATGCACTTTCATTCGATGAAGCCTCAAACGAGGCAAGTCAACGTGTTCTTTTGCACCCTTTGTGCTGAAACGTCCTCTTAGCAAGTTTATATCGAGTATACGATGTCTCCAGAAGTTTATCGTAACCCTTATCATGTATCAATCCTACGTTCAAAGTTAACTCGAAAAATTGAGACCATGTATCCGGAAATGAAGGACGAATTCATCGTAGCCTTTGACGAATTACTGGACCTCAGGGGAAGCGGTGGGTGTCTCCCTCCCATTCTTATACTCTATTCATGATCATCTGGAACGCCTAGAGTGGAGAAGTGTGCCAGCTTTCAATACTGTACAAAAAGTAATTAGCAGAACAAGCAACAGAATATTGGTAGGACTTCCTTTGTGTGAGTAGCCCGTTTTTGCAATTGTATTTGGCTAAAATTCCTCCAGGCCGTGACCCTGAATGGGTAGATCTCGTCATCAAGAATACCCTTGGTGTCATTAAAGGAGCGGCTATTATTAGATTATTCCCCGACTTGCTAAAGCCGTGAGTGGCTGAATATCGCCACTTTAGGACTGGCTTTCAACACTGTGATAGTCTAGCTACACGATTCCTTACCAGCCTTAATCAAACCAATCAACGAGCAAGGGAGCTTCTTGGTCCAACGATCGAGGAGCGCCAACGGTACATTGAGCAATTCGGAAATGAGTGGACAGACAAGCCGGTTTGTGATCATTCTTACAGACTACTGGCACCTACCCTTACTTTTTCATAGGATGACTTTCTATCGTGGTTAATGGACGAGGCAGAGGGCTCCGAATCATCCGCAAAATGTTTGACAGCTCGAATATTGGCTACCAACTTCGCGGCTATTCACGTGAGTCTTGACGTCCTTTCATCCACATGATGACCAGATTACTGATGTTGCGTATAGACAACCTCTGTGGTGCGTTTCAAGTATCATACCAGAGTTAAAATTGTTTGACTTTGATATGATAGAGCTTCACTCATGCGCTGCTATATCTCGCGGCGCACCCTCAGTTTATTCAGCCTCTTCGGGAGGAGGTTGAAGGCATCGTCGAGAATGAGGGGTGGTCGAAGCTTGCAGTAGGCAAGATGAGAAAGGTAGACAGCTTCCTCAGAGAATGCCAACGTATCGAAGGCGTCGGTGGATGTAAGAATTCATTTGTTGAATGCATCTACCGGTCCTGATGACAATTTTGCAACTCACCAGTGAGCCTGATACGCAAGGCAGTGAAAGACTACACGTTTGCGGACGGCACATTTGTGCCGAAAGGTACTATGATCGTAGCCGCCGCTCGACCGCTGCACCACGACGAAGTATTCTATGAAAACGCTCATGTGTTCGAACCCTTTCGGTTCTCTGATCTGCGCGAGGACTCTGACGAGGGAGTGAAACACCAATTCGTATCAACGACGGCCGAATATTTGGCCTTTGGATATGGTCGACACGCGTGGTATGCTCTTCTTTTTGTCTCTGTCTTGTCTATTGAGTGTGAACAATGCTCTCTTTCTCGGTCCGTGATTAGCCCGGGACGTTTCTTTGCTGCAACCGAGCTGAAGTCTATCTTGGCCTATATTGTGGTGACATATGACATCAAGTTGGAGGACGCGATGCGTCCCAAAACACTTCATATTGCGACAGCGTTGGTTCCCAATCCAACTGCGAGGGTCGCGTTTAGAAGGAGGATGGATTAAACGTCCAAGGTAGTTTGTTTGGGTTATAGACTTTAAGGAACCGGGCACATTTACTACAAACTTGCTGAACCGAGCTGTAGTAAAACTCACTGCGTACTGTAATCATTACCTTTTTCCGTTTGGAGGAATGCCTCTCTTGTAATTGCTATTGGTACACGGCACATCCTCAACAGATAAAAACAGAGGTGCTCTTGACCCGAAAGGACCACCCGTACACTCGTACCTTTTGTCTCACTCATGTCGAAACTATCTGTTGTGCACTGGAACGACGTGTATCAGGTTTCTCCTCAGAAGATCTCATCGAAGAGTGACCCGATTGATGTCACTCAGTTCGCTGCTCTCTTGATAGATATTAGAAGCAAATGGTCTCTTAGATCTGACGGGACGCGTGATGGCCTCTCACTATTCTCTGGAGATCTCTTTTCTCCATCGGCCGAGAGTACTGTGACTCGAGGGAGCCATATGGTAAGACGCAACTCAGTTTCGTGTAAGGCCCCCGAGGCTAATGGCTATATGTACATAGGTTCCAATTATGAATGAACTTGCACCGGATGTCGCAGTAACGGGTATGGGTATCATCGCGTGATCGGTGTAACTATTATGTTGACCAGATACGGCGTGATATCTAGGCAACCACGAGTTTGACTTTGGTTTAAACCACCTTACTCTGTCCGACGAGCAACGCTGCTGACTGTGACACCTTATAGGATACCCACATCTCACGAAATTGGTCAAGGGCAACATATTTGTAGGTCGATTATGGTATTTTGTGTAAACATGTCTCACCGAGCTTTCAGCCCTGGCTCTTGAGCAATATTGTCGACGCGAATACCGGCAATGTTCCAGAAGACTTACAAGTATTCAGGGTGATAGAACGATCGGGCGTTAGGATCGGTATCATTGGCCTCGCCGACGAGTTAATGTTTCACAACACTCGGATTAACAAAAGTGCCTCATACTCGCATTCTATAGAAACTGGATCACCACAGTAGGAGCATGGCCATCAAATTTTAAGTACAAGGACATGGAAGAGACCGGAAGAGAACTGTCCCGGACGTTGAGAGAAGAGCACGAATGTGATCTTGTTATCGCATTGACTCATGCTCGGTGTGTGAATTGCGTCTTGTGACTTGAAGGTATCACTGAGATATACTATAGGGCTCCAGCTGTAATACAGATACGTGCTAAACGAAAACATTTACTAATCTGTTCTTCTTTAGGACCTCCAACTGGCCAAGCATTTACTAGCTCTGTCTCCCTCCGCTCAAGAGGACCATCCCATAGCCGGGGAACATGGCATAGACATAATCCTAGGTGGTCATGACCATGACTATTTCATATCGAAAGGTGTGACTACCTGGGATGGATACGATGTCTCAGATCCGCCGAATATTGGGGCTGAAGGAGACAACGGCGACACATTGGTAGTAAAGAGTGGAACAGACTTCAGGGATCTGAGCGAGTTCACGCTAGAGCTCGAAGACACCCCCGCAGACAGCATCAGGAAAAAAGTTATCAAAGCTATCCGTGGTGAGTGCTCATTATTATTTTACCTCTATTCTAAGGAAATTGAGCTATTTGACTATATCTCTACTCAGGCAAACACCATCAGGTCGAGCCCGGTGCTCCATCTTCAAAGAATATGAAGAAGATCGTGCAAGACGTGCTGTCTTCAGTATCGGATTCGTTGGGAATGCCTGTATGTACCACCGAAGTCGAACTGGATCTACGAACCCAATCCGTGCGCTCAGGCGAGGTATGTTCCGAACTAGCACGATGATCCAAGAAATTCTATAATTTCTCCTATACAGACAGTGGCAGGAAACTGGTTCGCAGACGTCTTCAGACACGCATATGATGATACACTACAAACGAAATATGGTAGCGGCTCCGATGGGGTCATCATAACTGGCGGGATGTTACGAAGCAACACTGTCTATCACACAGGTATGCATCTAATGATACTGCCTGTCCACATGCTGAAATTATCCAAGGTGTGATTACCCTCAAGAATATCATGGATATCTTACCTTTCTCCAACCCCATGGTTGTTATTGAGCTGAATGGGGAATCCTTGTGGGATGCACTCGAGGAAGGGTTATCTAAATACCCCGAGCAAGAAGGGTAAGTAGCTGTTCAAGAAAAAGTTCTTGTACTAAAATTTGATTTCAGACGTTTCCCTGTTATATCTGGTATATGCGTCTCTTGGGATTCCCGTCGACCAGCGGGTCAACGTGTGCTTGGTGTCTGGCTCTCACAGGAAGTGCCAAAAGTTCCATCGGAAGGCCCAGGATCTGCTTCGGGAACTGCCACCGCGAGCGGCAAAGCTATCAAGAGAGAGAAGGATGGAAGGACATACAAGATCGTAACCACAGACTACCTGGCAACTGGGCATGATGGGTATACATCCCTGGACGGTCAAAAATATCTCATTGAAGCAGATCATGGGCAAATCCCAAGCAGTCTCGTTAGGAAGTACTTACTTGGTGAGTGATACCGTAGAGTGAGGTGCATTTCATGACTGCGTTGATAGGGGCCCATTATGTCAATAACACGATCCGATTGGACCAGGAGCAACAAAATGCATACTACCTTCATTCGGAAACGGCTAATGTTGTCAAGCAGGAGATCGAGCGAAGAGAACGGGTGATGCAACAATACAACCTCACTCTCAAGGCTGGACAAATGAAACAGCAGGCACTTGCGAGCACGCTGCTCGCGCTACGCTCTCCTGCATACAATATCAATTATTTCACTATCAGCGCGCGAGAGCACATGAGCGGTGTTGACTATTATGACGGAGAGGAGGTGCGGCGAGGTGGTATGCAGAGCGACGGAAAGGGCAAGAATGGTGATAAAAAGATTGTAAACCAGGAGGATTTACCGGCCATCCACCCTGTCCTGGATGGAAGATTGAAAGACGTGGCGAGGTCTTAACTTACTAGACGAATGGGGTACGAATCCGATGTGGTACTACGGCCCAGGACGGTCGCTGAGTCTCATCTGCCATCAGAACGTAAACCTGAAGCGGTCCTCGCTACAACAATACCATCGCAGATGACCCACCGCAACATCGTGTTGAAGAGGTTCTGGATTGGGATTTGAGGAATTTCGGACATATTGAACTGTGGCCCTTGGTCGAACTTGAACTTTGCTACGATCCCGAATGATATGCACCAAGAAGGATCCTTGCAGGAAGTTCTACAACTAATACAAGGGTAACCTATGCATGGCAGTCAGACAAGTTCCCTAGATATGTGACAGCCCGCGTTTCCTCCAAATGATATTCCTAGAAATTATATATTACCTGCCAGTGTCGCGGCACGTCGCATATGGGACCTTTCCAACCTCTCCCAGTAGTACCTGTGCTTCCGCCAACGAAAATAGGAAGGAAAACTTAGAAACTTCACTATCAAGTGCACCACTGGTCTATTGATAACACCGGGTAACCCGATGGTTGTCGCACCAATATCTGGCTTCGGGGTGATATCCACCAACAAACCTTCTCTCGGAGAGCATTTTGATTGCTCGAGAACACGTCTGATTATTGTGTGGCAACTTTTGTGGCAATCCTTGTCAAGTAGAACCAGTCTTCTAAGGGGAACATATCTTCCCAAGTAATTACATGCTCCCCTTCGCTTTGCCAACTCTTTTTGCAGCTGGACGCTATGCAAATGATTGAACCTAGGTGGATCTTGAATTTACATAAGCAAAATGAGGCCCTAAGTAGAAATCGGAAAGTTGTGTTACCACTGAAAGCTCTTCCGTGCATCCCGGACATCTCAGACTCGTGAACCCACCTGCCACCAACTCCCACATCACCATGTCAAGTTCGATGCCACAAAGATCTGACAATGAGCAACCACCAATGAGCTATGGTCAACCTCGGCCAGTTTTGGTAATCTCGGCGCATGATCGCGCGATCGTCGGGCTCGCGTACCTTCATGATGGACGGATTGTCACCGGCTCTAAAGATGGAACCGTGAGGGTATTCAAGGAAAACGGGGAACAAGAAGGGCCGTTAATGGAGCACCAGCACGAGGTAGAAGGGCTTGCCGTAACCCGCGATAGTACCAAGATCATCAGCGGTGACTGTCATGGGATCATCAAGGTCTGGGATGCCGAATCCCACGATCTAGTTCAAGAATGGACCCATCCGGTGCCCCATCCTAAACTTGTCATTTCGCCAGACGCCCGGCACACTGCGGTTGGCGCTCGGAGTGTGTTGGTATACAGCCTAATGGAAGGAAAACCGGTCAAGAAACCCATCGAAGTCGGCAATAATGTCTGCTCCATGTGTTTCTCTCCAGATGGCACGAAACTCGCATGTGGCACTCCAGATGATATCCGCGTGTATGACATTAACATGTCCACATTCGCTCTCGGTCCACTCAAAAACGACAAAACCAAATGGGTCTATTGTGTATTGTGGTCGCAGGATGGGAGTAGGCTTTTTTCTACCTCTTTGGATGGAACCATTCGCTGTTGGAGTCCCGTCACTGGAGAACAAATTGGACAGCCATGGACAGGGCATACCGACGTCATAACCTCTCTCTCCCTTTCTCCGGATGGATCAATGCTTGCAAGTGCATCTCGGGATAAAACTATTCGTTTCTGGGATACCGCCTCCGGTAGATCTGCTAGACAACTTTTGCAACACGGTGAAGATGTAGCCCGGACTACGGTCGCTTTCTCTCCCACTGGAGAATTCGTGGCATCAGCAGGATCCAACGGGAAGTTATACATGTGGCGCGTACCACGATGGAGCCCTGTCGAGAATCAGGTGATTGTCCCGTCTGGCGCATTCCTACTGCGATACCCATCACTCTCTACCTTAGTCACTTCCACTTCTGTCCGAAGTGAGTCGCTTATTCTGCATCTTGCATTCCACTCAGTTCCCTCAGCACCATTCTGCGCCTACTCATATCAGCGAACAAGTAAGCATCCTGATTCGGATATTAAATATGTATCTCTCACGTTAGTCGCGTTTCATTTCAGTTATCTGCATCTCATCCTTATACACACTTCGCGTCACTTGATCTATCTACCACTCCCCTCACTGCAAGAAAACATCAGGTATCTGGCTTTAAGTATGTTTTTTTTTTTTGATGGTCCGTACCGAAATAATTTGCTCAATCAAACCGACTTGTTAGCGTCATTTCCCCCCTTCCACTAGATCTTACGCCCTATATTACCAAAGCCAATGATCACTATTACGGCGGAGGAGCTTTTGGTGATGTCTATAGATGTTGGTATCGTAATGGTTTAGAGAAGGAGGTCAAGCAAAGTTTATGTTTTGGGTCGCCTCCTACTCACCTCTTCCTTAGGTTGCAGTGAAGGCACTCCGATTCAATTTTACGATGGACGGAGATTCGAATAACAGCTCTGCTAAGGTGAATCTTTGCGTTGTGATCGGAAAATAGATATGAATTGCTTTCTAGATGTTTCGTCGGGAGCTCGGGATTTGGAAGAGACTGAACCACGTCAATATCGTTCCGTTCTTGGGCATTGCGTATGGATTTGGAATGCTTGATTCCATGTCGTTGGTGTCCTTGTGGATGCATAATGAATCTCTTCAAGTTTTCCTGGAAAAGAATGACGACAAGCTGGTTGTATTACATCGACTCCAATTCGTATGTCTACCCGTTTTATGATGTGTTTTGAATCTCCAACCTCGTGACAGCTACTGGATATTGTGAACGGGCTGGACTACCGTAAATTGACATTATCATTTTAATGGCCGACTAACAAAATCCTACAGTGCACTCTATTCCCATCGTCCACGGTGACTTGGACTGCGTACGTTGCAGTTAAACCAGTCGTTTCCTCTTGTCTAACTATCGAGCAGAGTAACATTCTTCTCGATGCAGAGTACAATGCACGTTTGGTAGACTTTGGTTACGCTTCATTGGTCGGAAAAGTCTCGGAAGGCCTGAGTTACCTACAAAGACTTACTGCACGGCCAGGCTCCTTGCGCTGGACCGCACCGGAGCTAATCAATCCTGAAGAGGAATTTACCCGGACTATTAAAAGTGATATATATTCGTATGGATGTGTTGCTCTCCAGGTAAGTCTGTATAACACGAGATGGTCGGTTCTAACCTTATATCAGGTACTATCTGGAAAAGTCCCATGGTCAGAAGTGAAAGAGGATGTGCAGGTCGTTCTGCGCCTGTTGCGGGGTCATAAGCCGCATAGACCAACATCTCGAGCAATAGATCATGCGCACTGGAATTTGATTCGACGCTGTTGGTCATCCATAGAGGAGCGACCTACTGCGGAAGTCATCATTTCAAACATTCAACATTTCTTGAACTCTTCGCCAAAGACCTTATCCCTTCATGATACGCTGACACGACAACCTACTCAAGCCAATCTCCCTCGTGCCCGGTCAGGATTGCCGCGCAGTAGAGCTATGCCACCACCGAAGGATACAAGGCTGAGTGAAAAGGATGATATTGTCGTAAGGGGAGATCAGAAAACGTGCGTGGTAATGCTCCGCTTTTTCTATGTACCGATTGTCTGCTAGTACCCATACGCGTCTTCCGCCAGATCTCACGCCGTATCTCGTCAAGATCAATGATCACTACTGCGCTGGGGGAGGCTTCGGTGACGTCTATAGGTGTTGGTACCATGATGGTTTACCAAAAGAGGTTCGAGCGAGGCACATAACCGCGATCGCTTCCGTTCACTGTCCTCCAGGTTGCGGTGAAGGCACTCCGATTTAAATCTGCAATAGACGGAGACCCCAGCAGTAAATCTGCCAAGGCAACTATTTCTTCATTACCAATGAGCCAGATGTTATAGATTACCTTTCTAGATGCTCCATCGAGAGCTCGGGATCTGGAAGCGGCTTGACCATGCCAATATCGTCCCGTTCCTCGGTATTGCATACGGGTTTGAAATCTCTGGCTCTATGTCGTTGGTGTCGTTGTGGATGCATAATGAATCTCTTTACATGTTCCTGGTGAAGAACGACGACAAGCTGACTGTGTCACACCGTCTCCGATTTGTGCGTCCGCATTATCTTTACCGTTGTTCGTTCTTTGATTTCATGTGACGTTAGCTGCTGGATATCGCCAATGGGCTGCACTATCGTACGTCGCCTTTATTGTTTTCGAGGCCCCGAGGAGTAACACATAGCAGTACATTCCGTCCCGATCGTCCATGGCGACTTGAACTGCGTACGTCGACATATAACCATGACAGTTCTCGTCTCAGCGCACGACAGAACAATATCCTTCTCGACGCAGACTATACGGCACGTTTAGTCGACTTTGGCCACGCCTCATGGACGGGCACCATCCCAGCCGAGTTGCACTACCTCCAACGGTCCTCCGGCGAACCAGGCGCCCTGCGCTGGATTGCCCCCGAGTAAGTCCAGTTTGATGCCAAGTCGTCCGTCCGGACGACCAAGAGCGACATTTACTCGTTTGGATGCGTCGGGCTTCAGGTGCGTCCCGCTACGTCAACCTATGGGCATTGATGTTATGTCACGCGTCGCAGGTGTTGTCGGGGAAGCAGCCCTGGTCGGAGCTAGCACAAGACATCGCGGTCGTGTTACGCTTGTCAAAGGGGTATACGCCTGGTAGACCGACGTCCCGACCGATCGAGGACGCTCATTGGGATGCGATCGTGAAGCGGTGTTGGTCGGATATGGAAACAAGACCGAGTGCGGGGGAGATGATTGGGACCGTGCAACGGTTTTTGGATGGTTTACCACGGCCGCCGCTGCTTCGGGACGTGCTGACCCTGACATCGTCATTATCCGATCAAGTGGATGTGGGCGCGTCTGTGTCGTCCTCTGCTGCCGATCTGGGTCAGGCTGTCGCAGTGGGCATTGATTAATGGGTGACATTTCCGGACAAGAGTGACTAAAGAGGTAATCTGTTTGTGATAGTCCTGACGAGACAATGTTCACTCAGACTCAGAATTAAAGATCTTGCAGATGTTTGCAACCTTGGTGGAACAATTTTTTGTTGTGGGCAGGGGAAAAAAAGGTGCATATGATAAGTAGATCGTCTATGTCTCTGCCATGGCCACATCCCCATTCGTCCCTTCAACCTTTTCCTTATCCTCGATCTCCTCAAACACGAGCGATCCCTGCTGCTCCTTGAGCCATTGCACGCTCCGCTTTTCGTCCATAAAATACGTGTATGCGCGCCTCAAATCCTCCACGTCCACCTTGTCCGCCTTGCGCTTGCGCGCAACCACCTGCCCACAAGAGATTAGATTGAGCGCGTACCGGAGTGTCGTCGACCCCGCCATGGACGTGAGAACGTCAAGTGCGTCTGAGGTCAGACTGACGTCTTCTTCTTCGCACCTGTCAGTGCATGTCTCTTTAGAGCGTTCCTGAACGAGAGAGGAGGGGGGACGTTACCGAATCTGAATGATTTGTTGAATGTCATCGTCCGTGTAAGGTTTCGTGCTAACGATGAGAACGCGGTCGAGGAGGTCGACCGGGAGACCGTGTGGACTGCGTACGTTGGTCCCTCGTATTCTCGACATGCCGCGATTGGATGCCATGATGACGAGCGGCGAGAGTTCACTCTCGAGCGCCCGGTTCAAAAACGAGAAGCACTCGATATCGAGCATATGGACTTCGTCGATAAAGAGTACCTGTCGGTAGGTGAGCAGGTTGGATCATAACGCGAACGAGGAATATGGGCTGACGCCGGGTATGATTTCGGCTTTGCCTTCCTCTCGCCACTCGGCGACCTTGGTGTTTATTTGTTCACGCAGCTCGGGTTTGATTTCGCCTGTGTCGCCGGCAAAGAGGGCGAGGAAACCTTGTGTTCGGCTGTTGATGACGTCGATTTCGTGCAGCGAAACGGTGTGAACGACTTCTTTTCGTTTTTGTATCTCGCCTTCTGGGCATTGCACGAATTTGGTCTAGAAAAGGGATGAGTGTGAACGCCGACGCGGTTCGAGGTATTGGACGTACGTCTGCACCCATGGCATCGTAGTCTCGCGACCGAGCAAACGAACGACCGAGTTTGGACACTTTGCCCGAGGTCTTGTCGATGACGACGACATCGCCGGCGAGCACTTTTTCTTTCGACAACGCGTCGATCATTTTTGTCCCCAGATCGTAAATCGTCTCCATGTCCGTCGTCTTGATCGTCAGTTTCCCCGTTTTCGTCGCCTACAATAACCCACCACCATCAACAACGACCGTAAATCGAACGGAACGCCTTACCCCCGTCAAACTGCGGTCAATCTGAATCTCAACAATCTCACCTTCGATGATCTCAGTTTCTTCCTTGATACGCACGCCGATACTTCTCCGAATGGCTTGTGTGAGCGCTTCCGTCTTGGACATGGAAAGTGAAAAGACTTCGCTGCCCGCGATCATCGTAAAAGGGACGTCGGTCCCGAGTGTCTGTGCCATGCCTGTGGATAGGGTTGCGACCATCAGGATAGGACACTTTTTTTTTTTTATACGCGGACGCACCGAGTGCAATGGCCGTCTTTCCCGTTGATGGGGGTCCAGCAAACAAGATGGCACGCCCTGCTATCCGTCCCTCTTGTACCATCTTAAGAATCATACCGGCCGCTTTACGGGCTTTACCTTGTCCGACCATACCCTGCGCGTTTCCACGTGGTTCGAGTCTGTCGTCCAGTCCGAGCCCACGGATGTGTGAATGCGCGCCTGTAGGTAGTAAGGGATATGTTGGGTGTCGTGTGGTGTCCGTGTATGAATGGGAACTGACCTATCCGCTCCATCTTGGTGATATCTCGTAGCTCGGACGTTCCTGCTGTGATCTGGGTAGCCTACAGATCATTATTGATATCAGTACCCTCGTCTGGCAAGGCTGGGGTTCATACCATGATGGAGGCGTAGAGGGACGCGTCTGTTTGTGCAGTGCAAATAACATCGGGCAAGCAAAAAAGTCTAAGAAATTTATTGCACGGTTGTTGGCGACGTCCACCATGATGAGTCTACGTGCGGGTACGAGTTTCCTGCGCACTACACTCCAGTTCACATCCACTGCAACAACACCCGCACTCCGAGCTCTCGAACGGACTACCTCACCCACATGGACCCCCATGCGTACGTATGCAGCTCGTACGACCCGCGAAGCCATCGCCTCCTACGACACCGTCGTCACCGAATTCAAAACCTACAAACCCATCACCCCCGGCATCCGTCACCTCCGCCGCCCGCTTAACCCGCACCTCTACAAAGGCAAACCTGTCCGCCTGCTCACGACCGCGCTCCGCAAAAAGGGCGGACGGAACGCGACGGGGCGTATCACGGTGCGCTTCCGGGGTGGGGGACACCGCAGACGGATTCGGATTGTGGATTTTGCAAGAATGGAGCCTGGCCCGTATGACGTCGTTCGGATCGAGTACGATCCTGGTCGCTCGGGACATATTGCGCTCGTCAAGGCGAGGGATCCTCACGCAGAGGGGAGAGCCAAGTGGAAGTATATTTTGGCACCTGAGGGCCTGCGAGCAGGGGATGTGGTGGAGAGTTATCGGTCTGGTCTTTCGGCATCGTTGGTCCAGTCTGTGCGGAGTGCCGAGGACGACGGTGTCAATGAGGATAGCGAAAAGAAGACGTGGTCTGTCGATGAAATTGCACAGCGTGGTAAACAGCAATCCACGTCGGACGCGTTGCTCATCGGTATCCTTCGCGGAGCCGTCATCAAACTCGGTAACTGCGTCCCTATCAAACTCATCCCGACCGGCACCATGGTACACAACGTTTCCCTTGATCCACTAGGAAAAGGCATCCTCGTTCGCTCTGCGGGAACGTTTGCGCAGGTCGTCCATCACGAGGAGAATGGTCGGTACAGTCATATTCGACTTCAGAGTGGCGAAGTGCGCAAGGTGCTGTCAAATTGCGCCGCGAGTATTGGACGGGTCAGTAACCCTTTATGGGACGACCGAAATCTCGGTAAAGCGGGGAGAAACCGATGGCTAGGTTGGAGACCCCGCGTGCGAGGTGTTGCCATGAATGCGTACGTTGTCTCGCCTTTGGAATGCCTCTATTCTGATGACGTCCTAGTTGCGATCACCCTC
>JBBPJU010000464.1:0-22532 GCA_038088875.1 Austroboletus festivus
AAATCCCCTGATATGCTATCAGTGCAGATGGATCCCATAATGCTGGAGGAAGTATCACCCAGCGAGGATTCTTGACCATGACTATAGGAGGCAAGACCCGAAGAAGGAGCCTGATGGTGCTTGATTCTGGCAAACACCCATCATTTTAGGGATGGCTTGGTTAGCCAAGGAAAACCCTATAATCGACTGGGAGAAGCGGGAACTTCTCCTGGTATCCAACGAAGAAGTCGAGGAAAGACCACTTCAGGTGGCATAGCGATACCTGGCAAAATATATCACTGAGGATCTGGACGATCCCTTAGAGGAGGTGATCATAAGAGAGAGTCTTGACGAGGAGATTCGCAAGACAACCATATCCATGGAAATCACCAGCAAGCAGATCCAGAAAGAAAAGACCTTGCCAAAGGAGTATCACGAGTTTCAGAGAATATTCTCTGAGGAAGCAGCCACCACCCTACCCTCATCCCAGAGTTATGATCATCAGATTGAGCTCACCAAAGATTTCGTACCTCGATGAGCAAAGAACTATTCCCTCAACCCAGAGGAAATGACAGCATGCCAGAAGTTCATTTCCGAACATCTAAAGAGGGGAAAGATTACCCAGTCGACATCTCCGCAAGCCTTCCCTTTCTTCTTTGTCAAAAAGAAGGATGGGAAGTTATGGCCTTGCCAAGACTACTGCTACTTGAACTCCATGACCATCAAGAATGCCTACCCACTCCCCCTCACTGCTGACCTAATAGACAAGGTCAAGGACTCCCACATATTCACTAAAATGGATATCCAATGGGGGTACAACAATGTCCTGATCCATAAAAAGGACAGATGGAAGGCAGCATTCATTACTCTGATGGGGCTATTTGAGCCCACAGTAATGTTCTTTGGGCTGTGCAACTCGCCAGCCACATTCCAAGCCCTAATGGACAATATATTCACTGACTACTTAGCCAAGGGGCAGCTAATCATCTACATGGACAATCTCCTTATCCACTCGGCTGATCAGAAGACTCATGATGAGCCGACAAAGAAGGTGCTCGTGAGGCTAGCAGAGCACCATCTATATCTAAAACTAGAAAAATGTTCCTTCAACGTCCCAGAGGTGGAATATCTGGGAATGGTGTTGAAGGAAGGGAGCGTAGCTATGGACTCCATCAAGTTAAAAGCAATTGAAGATTGGGAGGCCCCCAAAACTGTAAAGCAAGTGCGATCATTCCTCGGATTCTGTAACTTCTACAGAAAGTTCATCCCCAAATTCTCAAACCTGGCCTGGCCACTCACTGCTCTGACAACCAAGGGAAAACAGTGGGAGTGGTCTCCCAAGGCAGATGACATATTCTGCACCTTAAAAAGGCTATTCCTCTGAGCCCCCATACTACACTACCCCAACCCAAGAAAACCATTCTGGCTGATGACGGATGCATCATTAGCTGCTGCAGGAGCGGTACTCATGCAAAAAGACAGCAATGGGGATCTCCACCCATGTGCCTACAGGTCCTCTACCTTCACTCCAGCAGAGCGAAATTATGACATTCATGACAGGGAATTGCTGGCCATCATCCTAGCCCTAAAGGATTGGCACCATTACTTAACAGGTACCGCTTTCCCAGTAATGGTCCTCACTGACCACAAGAACCTCACATACTTCCAGCAACCCCAGGACTTATCATGACACCATGCTAGGTGGCAACTGTTCTTACAAGACTTTGACCTTCATCTGGTCCACACCCCTGGTGGACAAATGGCTCTGGTGGACTTCCTGTCCCACCCAGACATTGCTGATGAAACTCGGGACCCAATCCAGTTGATCCCCAATGATGTTTTCATCAGGACAATCGACACTACCCTCCGTGCCCAACTAGAAAAACCTCTGACAGACCCAGCTGCACTGGACACCTTGCTACGAGTTGAGCAGGGAGACCCTGCATTTCCCTGAATGGCAGCCTCCGATTGGGAGGTCCGCAACCATTCTCTCTACTACCAGGGACGGATTTATGTCAATGAGGAATATCGACAGCTACTGGTACATGCCATCCACAATGCTGTTATGACCGGTTACCCCAGTTTCTTCCACCTATACAACTTCATCTCCCAGGACTACTGGTGGCCCGGGATGGCCCGATTTCTCTGCCGCTATCTCACTGGATGTCCAGTTTGCCAAAAACACAAGGTTGATACTCACCTGAATTGACCCCCCATTGTTCCTATCTCTACGGTCGCCACCCGCCCCTTCCAACACCTGATACGGAACGCAGGACATGAAGTCCGAGTCTCCAAGCGATCAGCTGATCAAAGGCTCCTAGGTTCGGGCCATACCTTAGGCACACGGCTAATACTGATTCCCAGGCTGCGGCAGCTTCATGGTAGAGGATGAAGCAGTAGTTCAGAGTCTGCCTGACTAAGACTCTCTCGAGGAAAGGTAAACCGTCCACCTTTCCAAGGTGCAGCATAAACTTCACATAAAGTTGCGTAGAATTTAGCTAGAGAGCTAACTATAGTACAAAGGCGCTTATATATGTAACTGGGTAGTGATGGGAAGATATTCCTATGCGGAAATGGAAGTCCAAATAGGAATATGTCCACTCCTGTTTGGAAATGGAGAATGGAAAGTGTCCTAAAGAAATATAGACTTTAATGAATCTTGCACTGCCTATGGACAGAAAGGGAAGGGCAGTGCAAGGAACCTCCCCTAATTGAGGAGAAGGTTCAAACCTAATCTCTAAAGCAGATATATCAACTCAGTGGAGAAAGGAAAGGGTAATACCACATCTGGCTGCTGTGTGGAGAAGGTATGGGTGATGTGGTAACTTGCCATAACACGAGAATGAGGGGATATATCCTAACCGAGATAGTAAGTCCCATCAGAGATGGGAGAACAGGAATCAAAAAGAGAAAGAGAAAAAGGAACTGTCCTTTTAGAGAAATGGAAAGGGGCAGTCCGACCAGAGTAGGAACTCCGCAAGCTCCTTGGTGTCCCAGGCAAACCACTCTGGATTCCCCAGGAGAATGTTCTCCTGGTTCTCCAGTAAAGGTGGAGATGTGTTCCATATGTCAAGGGAGTCTCCCCAAGCTAGTCCACTTGAGAAGTTGTCATCAATGTCCATGGCCTGCTCTATGGAGGAGAAAGAAAAAGACGGTGCATCCAACTCCTCTGGGTATGGAGTCGGAGGCCTCACCCATCGTTCCATAACAACACCTCTCCATGGATCTCATCACTGACCTTCCCCCGGCACCCCTGTGGGATGCTATTTTAGTCATGGTGGACCACAGACTTTCGAAGGGGGCTATTTTCATCCCAACTACCAAATCCATGACTGCAGAAGGGATAGCAACCCTATTTTTAAAGAACATATTCTCTTGTTTTGGCATTTACAATTCCATCATCTCCAATTGTGACCCGCAATTCAACAGCGCCTTTGCCTGTTATACATCATGTCGACTACCCATGCAGGGCCACCCCTTTTCCTCATGAAGGGGATTGTCCATGGCTCAATGCCAACATTTCCACCACTGCATACAGGGGAAATCTAGACATGAGACACCAATTCTGGAATGGAGAAGCGGAGGGAGCAACCTGGGGAGAGGAACCACTGGGCAATGCAGTCCCAGGATGGTGGAACGTCCAAGCACCACCGATCCACCTGAAGGAGACCACACCTGTGCCAGAGTGGCCCACTGATGCCGCTTGGATGTGATTACATTCACGCCTTTCCACTGTCTCAGTATGAATCTTATTTCTTATCATCAGACCTTAGTTTCTTTTCGATCGCACCCTTACACTGGTGCGATCATCACTTCCTCCACCTATGCTTATCTCTCTGTAACCCTTTACCCTATGGACAGCCTCTTCTTCCTATGGTCGCCTCTTATGGCCATAGTAGTTTCCCATTCCACTATAAATAGCGCTGCCCATGTACCACTATCCCCTAACTAGATCTATGTTTAATCTACATGGTATTTGGTTCAACAGTCGCCCCTAAAGTGAAGGTCACTGATAAGACTTACCCAAACCATCCCGGACTTCTATCAGTCTCCTGTCTACTGTTGAGTGACAGCTAGAACTTGGCAATATCTTTGTGTCTTGGATCTATACCTGTAGATCACATCACATTGCCTGAGAAATGGCCCACCTACTCCAATACAACCCGAAGTTGTCCTTTGCCTACCACCCTCAGACCAATGGGGAAATGGAATGGGTCAACCAGGAATTAGAAATATATCTCTGGATCTTTTGCCACAAGAATCCGTCTTCCTGGAGTGACTTCCTCCCCATAGCCAAATTTGCCCACAACTCTGCCATTCATTCAACAATGAAACAATCCCTGTTCATGATGATGAATGGATACGAACCCAGAGGATTTCCCCCCATCACAAAAACATTCATTCCTGCTGTACAGTTCACCCTTGACCAGTGGGGAACCATGTGGAAAGAAGCCACTGCTGCCATAACATATACTCAAAAAGAATATGAGAAGAGACAAAAAGGGAAAGTCTACTCCCCATACCAGGTTGGGGATATGGTTTGGCTTTCCACCAAAAACCTAAAAACAAAAGAAGAACTCCAAAAGCTCCTGCCAAAAAGAGAGGGCCTGTTTAGGGTCTTACAGAATATCAATAATGTCTCCTTTGAATGCTGCTTGCCTGACCATTGAAAAATCCATAATGTTTTCCATGCCTCCCTCTTGTCACCTTTTACGGAATCAGATAAATATGGAAGCATTGCCCTGGAACCCGTTATAGAGCTAGACAAAGAACCAGAATATAAGATAGAGGAAATCTTATCCCACAAGGGGGAATCTCATAACCTTTCCTATTTGGTCAAATGGAAAGGCTATCCTCACTCTGAAAACACCTGGGAACCAGAAGTCAACTTTACTCATTCTGATGAGTTACTATCGGCCTATAAAAAGGCCCATCGTCTTTGGAAATAGACACAATGGTCTACCCTACTCAGCCCACCTTCCAAGACAAGAGATATGGCCACTGGCACATAGAATTCGTCCTCGCAGAAGTAAAAGAAGTTGTCCGTGATGGCAAGAAAATACAAACCTCAGAAAAACACATTCATTTCCTCAACTCCCATGTCGGAGAACACTGGTACTATTGCAAATTCGACTACTGTCCCTACCACTGGCATGCCAAGAACTTCTATTGATATCACTCGCTTAGTAGTTGCCCCCTTCAGAATACCCCCACAAGAACTGGTTATCTCTGTCATTATGGCAAAGGTGGGTGACGCCTATAACCTCAAATCTGTTCCCCGTTTGGAAAGGGGGTACCTATACCACAATCTCCTGAACTCCCCTTATGTAGCTTTTTGGCTGATAGAGTGGCACCACTCTGCTTTGGTGCACCCCCTCACAAACCTCATAAACACCTATGAAGTGTACTCCAACATTCGTTCCACCCGCAATAACCCACATGACTCAGACAATAACTATGTCGGCCCTTTCTCCATTCACTGCCAACCCATCCTCGCCTCTAACCTCATCTACCTTGGGGTCCTCATTGGACAGTCTCTTCATGAGGGAGGGTTCTGCTGGGTCGTTGAGGAGATCCCTCTCCTTGCCATCCATAAGATCATCTGGGAGCTTGTCAGTCCACTTGCTCCAAACATCCGAGGACGAGTCATCTGGAACCAGAGGCTGATTCTCAATCTTGTCAGAACTAGTGGAGAAACTGTGCCTCCTAGTCCTGCACTGCCTCTACTCTCCCGAATCTCAGCAGAGAGAACAGGCAATGATGGAGGGGATGCTGATCCCTTCATACCTGCTGAGCCCCCTAGAACCCTCTCCCCCTCACTACCAGACCCCCTGGAATTGGAGGACCTATCACATAACCAACCCCAAGCCTACCAACATGATACCAACCCCCCCATCCCTATCCCTGACCCATCTACTCCACCTTGAGACAACCCTCTTCAAAGGATTGCCTCTCCCCCTGCTCTCTGCCATGGCCTTCCCACCCTCTCTAGGAATATCCCTGAGGATATTGACATTTGCACTGACTACTGTTACGACTCTATTTTATTCAACTTTTATTTTGACTTCACGACAGTCACATGACCTCTAGATCACATGCTTATGACATCATGACATCAGTCACATGCTCGGTCATGTGATCTGCATGACAATATCTATTGAAGACATCTAGGCTTGATGCCTACTATAAGAACACTAGGATTGCTAGCCAATCCCTTATTATATTGAACTTAGTGCTTTTCCGCATTCATGGGAAGTACTTACTATTTATAGAAACCTAGAACATCAGGGGATCTTCTATAGATCTCCTAGAAACCCTGAAACATGCAGCAAATGCATGTTTATGCCTCATGTGTGCAGCATGCTGCCACATTCATTTTACAGAAGTATTGATTACTTTACACCTCATTGAAGACGCATGTTAAACATGCCTAAACCTCAAGTATTTAATTACCACAGGCTTCTATTTCAGAACTTCTTATCTATATCTGCTGGTAAACATATGTCTTTAATTTCCTTTTATATTTCATATTCAGGATCTAATCCTATTGGTGGATATGATCCATCTTATCTATGACTCACCTTGACTCTAGATGGGTACAGGGTATATGCATTACCTTGCACTGGTGTGCACAGGCTTCATTTCATATTTAATGGAAACCACTATGATTGGCTGCCACAAGTGGCACCACTTTCCTTTTATATATATTTTACTGAATATATCTTAGATCCATAGATATTTATGAATATCTTAATATTCCTATTGGTTGTTCCTGTTATGGTAGAAACAAACATGTACATACAGTAGGATAGTATATAAAGCCCAGAATCGCAGAGCTGGCTCCCCAGTTCTGAAGTCTTGGAGATTTCCCACTGAAGGGATTCTCTACTAGAGTCCCCTCTGAAAGAAGAGGTTATCTATCGAAACCCTTGAAACTGGGTCTATTCACTACATCCCTTCACTCCGGTAGTGGTTGAGGCTCTGGTGGTTAGACTGATGATACAACTCTTTTAGGTTATTTCAACTACCACTGCACATGCTGTAACTTCACCCACCTCACCACCTAGGACTGTCTCCATGTCCTTTGCTCCATTTGCTCCTGAAGAAGCCCTAGCCATCCCCCCTTCTGATGCCCCTCCCTCTCCACCCTGTCCCTACCGCAGTCCTGCCTTGAATGCGAAGGACAGCACCTCCTCTACTAGAGGTGCCCCTTCTACTCATGCCCCTATTGTCATGAGGTGTCCCCTGGTCATGCCTCACCTGACTATCCCTTGGTCCAACACAGTAGCCAGGTTTGATGAGTTAATAGATGAGTGGAATTATCCTGTCTACCCAGATGGAGAGGGTAATGTTACGGAATGATGGAGGAGGCCTTCTACTCTGTACCCAGAGGTGTTGGACACCCCATCTTTTTCTCCTTCTATAGACCAACCAATGGACCTAGACACGGACTTTTCCAGTGGGCTTGTCTGGGGAGACTCCCTAGATATCTGGAATGCTTCTCCTCCACTACTGGAGAATCAGGAGAACGTTCCCCCAGGGAACCTGGAATGGTTCACATGGGATGCTGAGGAGCTAGCAGAGTTCCTACTCCAAGCAGACAGGCCATTTCCTTTTCTCTAATTCTTTCTTTAGTCTCTTCTTCCCACCCCCAGAAAGGGGCACTTATCTTATCTCTGCTAGGATATATTCGTTCACACTTGTGTTATGGCAAGTTACCACATCACCCATACCTTCCCCACATAGCAGCCGGATATGGTATTACCCCTTCTCCTCTCTGCCGAACTTATATATCCATCTTAGAGATAGAGTTTGGAGCTTCTCCTCAATTAGGAGGGGTTTCCATGCACTGCCCTTCCTATTTCATCCATAGGCAGTGCATGAACCTTTGATATGACCCTTTTACGGACGCTCTCCATTCTTCATTCCCAACTGGGAGTAAATCTTACTTCTATTCAGGAAGTCCTCCCTTATAGTAGTATATTCCCATCTCCATCCCCATTTAGTATATAAGCACCCTTGTAACTATAGTTAGCCTTCAGCTAAATTCTACACAACTTTACATGAAAATTTATGCTGCACCTTGGAAAGGTGGATGGTTTATCTTTCCTTAAGAGAGTTCTCATCAGGCAGACCCTGAACTATTGCCTCATTATCTTCCACAAGGCCATTGCAGCATGGGAGTTGGTATTAGCTGATGCGGAACATAGGACGCGAAGCCCGAGACGCTCGGTGATTAGCTGGTCGAAGGCTCCTGTCGCTGGTCCGTAGCACAAGCAAATGGCTAGGATGGATAGGCGGGCAGCGGCGGCCTCGTGATAGAGGATCAAGCAGTAGTTCAGGGTCTGCCTGAATAGAACTCTATCGAGCAAGGGAAGACTGTCCACCTTGCAAGGTACAGCGTAAACACTTCATGTAAGATCACATAGAATTTAGCTAGGGAGCTAACTATAGTACAGGGGCGCTTATATACGTAAGTAGCTGGGGATGGGAAGATACTCCTAAGTTGGACGAATAGTCCGATTAGGAGTAGGTCCACTTCCAGATTGGAAATGGAGAATGGAAAGCGTCCATATCGGTTGTAACAATAACAGATCTTGCACTGCCGTGACAGAAAGGGAAAGGCAGTGCAAGGAACCAACTCCTAATTGAGGAGAAGGTTCAAACTCTATCTCTAAAGCGGATATATCAAACTCAGCAGAGTAAAAGGGAGAGATAACATCGCCTCTCAGATGCTGTGTGGAGTAGGTATGGGTGAGGCGATGACTTGCTGTAACTGAGAGGGAGATTGTATATCCTAATTGAGATAGGAGAAGGGCCCTTCCGGGCGAACTCTAAGTAAAGTCGAGAAATAGTTAGGGACAAAGAGAAGACAAAAGAAAGACAGGGAGAAAGCTCCCTCATAGGAATGGGAAGGGGTGCTTGGCCCATAACAGGAAGTCCGCCAACTCCTCAGCGTCCCAGGTGAACCACTCTGGATTCTCCAGCGGAACGTTCTCTTGGTTCTCCAGTAAAGGAGGAGACGCGTTCCAGATATCCAGCGACTGATGTGGAACGTGGGACGTGAAGCCTGAGACGCTCGGCGATTAACTGATCAAAGGCTCCTGTCGAGGGTCTGTAGCGTAGGCACACTGCTAGGACGGATAGGTGGGCGGCGGTGGCCTCATGATAGAGAATTAAGCGGTAGTTCAGGGTCTGCCTGAATAGAACTCTCTCAAGCAAGGGGAAACTGTCCACCTTGCAAGGTACAGCGTAAACGCTTCACGTAAGATCGCGTAGAATTTAGCTAGAGAGCTAACTATAATACAAGGGCGCTTATATACGTAAGTATCTGGAGATGGGAAGATACTCCTGGATGGGATGAAGGATCCGATCAGGAGTAGGTCCACTTCCCAAATGGAAGTGGAGAATGGAAAGCGTCCTTAAAAGAAATAACGTTTAATGAATCTTGCACTGCTGAGATAGAAAAGGAAAGGCAGTGCAAGGAACCTGCTCCTAATTGAGGAGAAGGTTCAAACTCTATCTCTAAAGTGGATATATCAAACTCAGCGGGATAAAAGGGGAGATAACATTGCCTCTCGGATACTGTGTGGAGAAGGTATGGGCGAGGCGATGACTTGCCGTAACTGTGAGTGAGAGTGTATATCCTAGTCGAGATAGGGGAAGGCCCATTGGGGGCGAACTCTAGGTAAAGGGGGAAATGTAAAGGAAGAAAGAGGGAGAAGAAAGAAAGACAGGAGGATAGCCTCCTCATAGGAAGGGGAATGGGCATTCAGCCCATTGGAGGAACTCCGCTAGTTCCTCGGCGTCCCGTGTGAACCACTCAGGGTTCCCTGGCAGAACGTTCTCCTGGTTCTCCGGCAAAGGAGGAGATGCATTCCATATCTCCAAGGATTCCCCCCACGCTAGCCCGCTAGCGAAATCGTCCTCAATGTCCATTGGTTGCCCTGCAGGAAGAAAAGAAAAAGACGGTGCGTCCAACTCCTCAGGGTATGGAGTCGGAGGCCTCACCCATCATTCCGTAACAGCAACTCTCCCCATGCTAGCCCACTAGCAAAGTCTTCGTCAACGTCCATTGGTTGCTCCACAGGATTAAAGAAAAAAGACAGCACCTCCAACTCATCTGGATACGGAGTCGGAGGCCTCACCCATCGTTCCGTAACATTAGCAGTGTGCCTAAGGTTCAGTTTCAACCTAGGCCCCTTTGATCAGCTGATCACTCGGAGACTCGGACTTCACGTCCTGCATTCCATATCAAAAGATAGGTCCCTATCTTCTCCTCCTCATACCATATTCTACAGTACATATTTCTTGGTGATTACTGCTCTACTTTAGTATTTTTCCTAGAGCATTTAGAAGCCTATAAAGCGATTGGGAATGGTTTCAAAGCCCCACAAATATTTCCTTATTTGATTTTGCACCCTCTCCTGAAATGTGTTTGTTTAATTTGTTTCTCCATAACCAGATTGCCGATTTGTATGTTTTTAGGTGCATAATGATCGCATTTAAGAGTACTATTTTATGGTATTTATTGCAGGAAGATATATGAAAATCAGTTTTGAAATTATATTCTAGGATAACCCTATAAATATTGTGCACATTACAAAAATGCACAATTTTCAACCTACCAACATTGTGTGATTTTACTTTTCTGCCATTTCAATACTTGAATATAAGATTACTCCCTTATTTGGCTAATTCAGTAAAGCCTTTACCAGCTCTAACTCTTACCCATTAACAAAAAGTGTCTATAATGAAATGATGGGCGAACTAGTGCAAAGCTAGTTGCAATCATAGAGTCTAGTTCTTTTGTTATGCTTAGACTAGGTAGGTTCGAGTGTAGACCTTATGTAGGCAAAGTTCAATAGTTCAAGTTGAGACACATGTTGATGAAGATACTCAATTGTCAAGATATAAACAAATAGTGTCCACTCAATAGTAGGATGAAGACTAGTTGTCAAGTAAGACCTTGAGGAAGAGAACTCAAGGGAGTCTGATAGATGGAGTAAACACAAGATGGGTGATTGCAAGGTAGAACTAGACTAAGGTACATGGCAGTGGGTAGACAAGTTTATATAATGAACTAGAATGAGTGGCAGTGCATGAGATACTGCCATGAATAGAAATGAGGCTGTCCATAGATGAATTATATAGAATGTAATAGAATGTCACAGAAGATTGATGAGTCAAAAGATAAGCAGAATAACTCATCAATGACTAAAACATGTGAAGTCATTGGGTCAATAGTAGGGCCAATGACTAATTATGAATGAATAAGTGATGAGGTAAGCAATATGACCAAGTCTGAAAGAGAATTGGGCTTATCCTAAGTGATTGCCAGAGTGGAACTGAAAGACTTGGTCAATGATAATTTGTACTAGTGAAATGAAAAGAAAGAAAACATATCCCTTTAATAAATCATAACATTACCCATATCATACTTAAGTAGAGATGATATTGTTGAAGAAAAGAGCATATGAAAAAGAAGTACATATAAAAAATGAAATCTCAGTGGATAAACATGAAAAAGCAACAAAGCAATAATCAGTAATATTATAGTATGTAGTCTAGCTGTGACCTCACTTAGAAGAAAATACAACAGAGCTACTGGAAACGTTTGTAATAAAATCAGCCAGTTGATATAGAATGCAGGACATGGAGTCCTAGCTGAGTAGCAATGTGGTGATTGGTATGGAGAATGCAGGGTCTGTATTAGACACAGATGGATAGGATGGCTTGTTAGGTGCCAAAGAATTTGGTGGATATTAGAAGGCACAGGGCTAGAATCTGTCACACTAGAACTCTCTTGAGAAATGGTAAACTGTCCACCATTTCAAGGTACAGCTAGCTCCACATAGGATTATGTAGAATCTAACTGGGGAACTATCCCCATAAGTACAGGTGCTTATATACTAATTATGGAAGTAGTGGGAATCCCCTTTCATAAAAAAGGGAATTAAACCTTGTCCAGATCTGGACAGGTCAAATAAAAAAGCATCTATGATAAATAAAAAAGGCTGCATACACAGCCCCAATTGAAAGGAAAAAGGGGCTGCACCAAAGGTTCCCTGTTAGTTTGGATCTGAACCTTAATGTAGGTTTATAACTCTAAATAAAAGGGAAAAATCATCTATCATAGATCAGTGATAAGAAAGATAAGATCCCCCTCAGGTATATGCTGTGTGGGAAAGAAGAGATGAAGGGTACCACCAACAAGACTGTGAAGTCTATGATAAATAAAGATAGGTCTGCATTTAGAAAAAGGGAAAGGAGTATCCTTGGTGTTTGAAGAAGTCAGACTCATCCCTCTGGCTCCAATCATACCATACTTCTATTAGGGGTAAATTCTCTTGGTCTTCCTTGGGTTCTGGTGACCATTGCCATCTAGCAAGGGAAGCCCTCCATAACTGACCAAAGAGCTCCTCTTCCCTGGTCATTCCTCCACTGTGAAAAAAAAAACTCAGCTGGTCCAGCACCTCAAAGTAAGGCATAGAGGGCTGTCTCCATCATTCTATAACAATTATCATTAGCTCTAGTCATCCCAAGAGCCCCTACTCCTTCTAGCCCTACTTTTTGCCCACAAACAAGTCAAATCTTCTTTTCTCCTCTTGTATGCCCTATTTCTTTATCACTAAGAACAATGTCCCTCTCGAAACCCACCAAACTCTATCTGAGAACCTCAAAAGACTTTGATGATACCCCATCCAAGGCCTTGCCATGGTTAAGAATCATCCAATTATACCTTGTCATCAACAAGGACTTATATAACACTGACACCAAGAAGATTGCCTATGCTCTATCTTATATAAAGAAAGGAACCACCCTTACTTGGGCTAGTACATTTAGGGAAATGAAACTCACTGGAGGAAACTTTTCCCTTGGGACATGGGCTAACTTTGAAATAACCTTCAAATATATCTTCAATAACAAGGATACAAAAGGCAAAGCCCTGACATGGCTAGCCAAAACCTAAATCTATAAAAACCACTCTGGAGGATATAATCCAACCCTCCAGAACTATATCACCAATTTCAGAAACAAAGTCACCATCACTGGCATAAACAACAACAATGTCTTGATTAACTATTTTGCCTCAGAAATCTCTGTTTCTTTAATGCAACAAGTCCATACTATGGAAACTGTAAGTCAAACATGACCAGAGATGTTTATGATCTTTAAATGAGACTAAACTGGCTGCTGTGTGCTATCTCATCTCCTCTTGCAGTAGCTTCAAGTGTACAAAGAGGGTAATGTTATGATTTATTTCTCTTTTTCACTATAACATTATATCGACTCTAGCCTTTCATTTCCACTTGGATAATCCTCATGAGATAAGTCCAATTCACTTTCAGGCTGAGTCATATTCTCTTATTTATGCTTATTCATTCTTGTGTAGTCATTAGCCCAATGACTTATTTTCGAATTGTCATCATGAGTCATCTTCTTATCTTCTAACTTATTGATCGTTCTTTGATGTTCTATCACATTTTATATGACTCAACTATGGACAGTCCTGTTTCCATTCAAGATAGTGTCTCACACACTGCCTCTTATTCCTAGCCACTATATAAACCTATCCATCTACTGCCATATACTCTAATCTAGTTTTTCCTTGAAATACACCTTATCATGTTCCACCTTCCTATCAGACTCCTGAGTATTTTCTTCCACTCAGTCTCCCTGACTCTAGTCTTCATCCCACTCTGAGTGGATGCTTTTGATCTATTATCTTTGAGTATTCACTAGACAATACTCTTTCCTGAATCTCTACTAGTTCATATCAAGGGCTACACTTGGACCTATCCAGTTCAAGCATAACACTTATTACCTCTTGCAGTAGCTTCAAGTATATAAAGGGGGTAATATTATAATTTATTTCTCTTTCTGCTATAATATTGTAATGACTCTAGCCTTTCATTTCCACTTGGATAATCCCCACAGGATAAGTCCAATTCACTTTCAGGCTGAGTCATATCCTCTTATTCATGCTCATTTGTTCTTGTGCAGTCATTGGCCTGGTGACTCATCTTCAACTTGTCATTATGAGTCATCTTTTCATCTTCTGATTTATTGATTGTTCTTTGATGTTCTATTGCATTCTATATAACTTATTTATGGACAGCCTCATTTCTATTCAAGGCAGTATCTCATGCACTGCCTCTCCTTCCTAAACACTATATAAATCTGTCCATCTGCTGCCATATACTTTAATCTAGTTCTTCCTTATATAACCACATCTCTTGTGATTGTCTCCTGTTAGACTCCAAAGTGTTTTCTTCCACTTCATCTTCCTGACCCTAGTCTTCATCCTACTCTGAGTGGATGCTTCCTGATCTTGATCTCTTTGAGTGTTTACTAGATGACACTCTTCATTGATGCCCCATTCCTCAATAGCAAGGGCTACACTTAGACTGTTATGATCTCAGACAGAGATTACCTCAGTCACAGGAAGGACTGTTTCTGTACTATGTGTTGGCTTTGGATGGGGAATGGCTATGATGTGGACGAGTTAGACCCTCCCCCTGAGGAGGTGTGACGTGATCTATGGGTATAGATTAAAGACACAATCGACCCCTAGTTTGTTCAGCTGTCACTCAACAGTAGATAGGAGACTGATAGAAAATCCTGGATAGTAAAGAAGTCTTGACTGCGGCCCTCACTCAGGGATAGCAGAGAACCAAATACCATGTAGATTAAATGTAGATCTAGTTACTGAACTACTGTACAAGGCAGTCGTATTTATAGGGATAGGGGGAACTGCCACAATCATAAGAGGCGATCGTGGGTAGAGGGGGGACTGTCCTAGGGTAGAGGGGAAAGCGATAAGACTGTACATAGGTGGGGGAAATGGAGATCACACAGGTGTAGGGGTGCGATCGGAATAGGAAGTAGTCCATGTAAGAAACAGAAGATAACAAGATAAAGTTTGTACAATTTAATCTAGGGCATGGATGCATCACATCCATGTGGGATCCGTAGGCCACTCGGGCATGGGTGTTGTCTCCTCTAGTCCTAATGGTGGGGCTTGGACGTTCCACCATCCTGGGACAAAATCTCCTAGGGGTTCCTCTCCCCAAGTGGCTCCTTTGGCTTCTCCTCCCCAGAATATCTGACGTCTGTCCTCATTCCCTCCATAAGCGGCAGTGGTGATGTTCCCATTGAGCCATGGCCTATCCCCCTCATGAGGAAAAGGGGTGGCCCTCCATGGGTAGTCCACATGGTGTGTGACATTACCCCATCGATAAGGTCAATGAACCTCATCAATCTCATTCCAATCCATCATCCAACTAGTGAGATCCGCTCTCTGCGCAGCTGGGGCAAAGATGTTGGGGGTGTCCTGGCGTGTCCTCGCCGCAGTAGGGGCAGGTGTAGTTTGGGCAGGCTGGTCGGAGATGGTGGGGACTTCCACATTGATAGCATTGATAAGTTTGTGTTGGGGAAGTTGGGGTGTCATTTCTGCGGATGTTGATTCGAGTGGTGAGAGATCGCTTAGGTCGCTGAGGGACTCTGGGTAAGGGGTTGGGGGATGGGGTGGTTGGGATGAGGTGTCTGGGTGGCACGTCGTCGACTTCCCCTTCGGATCTTTCTGGAGTTTCAGATGCTGTAACATCTGTAAGAGGTTGGGTGATATGAATCGGGAGGGGAAGAAGATTCTCTCGCTCTTTGCTATCTCGCGATTCTCCGGTGAGCTGTCTAATCGCCTCAGTCTCAAACAGGAAATTGCTCCCATTAAGAAAGGTGAACTGTCTGGCAAGTTCGATATCGATAAATCCTCGCTGTCCCATAGTTTGGGGAAGCTGGAGGTAGATGGGATAAAGTCTTCCGAAGAAGGTGGATGCAGGGAGTCTCTTGATAAAGTATCCCAGTCCACAGAAGTGGAGTGCGTCAAGGGTCTGGCCACCCGCCGAGTGGAGATTTTCTGCGATCGCCTCAGTAATGTTCGCCATGCCATTTTCTTCGATCAGGAGTCTTGTGGAGACATAGCTGCGATAAGTGTTGATGAGGAGGACGATGGAGGATAACTTCCTCAGCTCGAGATTGGCTTCTAATAGGGCGAGGCCTTGGGGGTCGTCCAAAATAGCAGTGTAGGCGATTCTTCTATAAGAGGGTGGGAGGATCTGGAGATTGAATACATCTTTGACCAGGGCAAGAATAAGGGACATAAATGAAGAAGAAAATGGAGGCGTGAGAGGTGAGGTCAAGATCGTCGGAGTTGAGAGTGAAACCGATTTGTATGACAAACCATAAGATTATTATAATAGGTAAAGGGGGGTTTCCATAAAGTAAGAAGAAGGGAAGGGAATGATTGATGATGAGGAAAGGAATGATGGGCTAATAGTGATAGGGGCAGTTGTCGATGTGACAGTAACACGAATGTGTTTCAATGTGTTTCTGTGTATAATGTCGCTTCCTTTCGGGATCAAATACGGAGATGCTGGAAAATTTGTGGGTATATCGGTCTGGTTTGTTGGTTTTTAGGGAGAATTTATAGAATGGGCACAGGAAGGTTTGCTGCTTCATGACAGTCTGTGTTTCTTTTTATAGTTTTCGAGAGTCTCATCGGCGTGGGTGAAGTTGTTTTCTGGTTCCCAAGTATTTTCAGCAGAGCTGTATCCTTTCCATTTAACCAGATAGGACCTGCATCCAGGGTATCCTCTGTGATTCAAGATTGCTTCGAGTTCGTATTCCTCTTCGTCACCTATGACTTCAGGGGGTGGCGGGGTTCTGCTGATCCCATATTCATCATTTTGGATAAATCGGGAAAGAAGGGAAGCATGGAATGTATTATGGATTTTCCACATTGGGGGTAGTTCCAATTGGTATGTCACAGGTGAAAGTACTTTCGTAATAGGGAAAGGACCTTCCCTTTTTGGTCTGAGTTTCTTGGATGGGTAAGAGGTTTTAAGGTTTTTGTTCGACAGCCATACTTTCTCCCCTACTTTCCAGGGTTTGAACATTGGGTAGTTGTGCGAGAATTGTTGGGCATTGGTAATTGCGGCTAATGCTTCATCCCTGGCATTTCCTAGTTGGGCGAGTCTCTTTTCGATAGTTAGATTGAACGTTTTACCGATAGGGGGGTATACTCTGGGTTCATATCCCATCATGAGGTGGAATGGAGTTTGTTTGGTGGCCGAGTGTATGGAGGAGTTGTAATTAAATTCTGCCATCAGGAGTAGTTCACTCCATCAATCTTGTTGTCCTTGGCAGAATATCCTTAGGTAGGTTTCTAGTTCCTGGTTCACTCTTTCTATCTCTCCATTGGTTTGGGGATGGTATGTGGTGGATAGGGCGACATTGTATTCAAGCAATCTGGCCAATTCCTTGGTGAAGGCGGAGGCGAACTGGGGTCCTCGATCGGAGATGACTTTTGAGTGTAATCCAAAGCAGGGGAATACGTTTTTGAAAAACAATGTGGCTACTCCTGTGGCATCGACAGTTTTGGTAGTTGGGATGAAAATTGCCCCCCTGCTAAGGCTATGGTCCACCACGACCAAAATGGAGTCCACCCCATCGGATTTGGGTAAATCGGTGATTATATCCATAGATATGGTGTGGAATGGGTGTGGTGCATTTGCCGGGATTGGAATAGGGGGGGGGTGACTCAGGTTATTGATATTTTTGTTTTGTTGGCAGATGGGGCATCCTGCTATATATTTTCTTATAAACGTGGATAGTCCTGGCCACCAGTAGTCTCGTGAAAGTAGTTGGATGGTTCAGTGTTGTCCCCCATGTTCTCCTGCAGCTGAGGAATGGATGGATTTTACCAGATCCTGTCGCTCATTTGGTGGAATGTAGAGGCGATTTTGGAAGTATAGTTGTCCTTCCATGTAAGACCAATCGGATTGGTTGGTCTTGTCGGGGATGTGGTTTTCCTGGTACATCCTTTGGAGGGCTTGAAGGACTAGTGGATCTTTTTCGGACGAAGTCCAAATCTTATCTTTCAGGGCAAGATCTATCTGGTTTACAAACATCTCATCCAGGAGTAGCTGCAGGGCGGAGTTGTCATCGGTTAGATCTGGATTTGGTAATCTAGATAAGGCATCGGCGGGTCCCATCTGGGATTCCGGGAGGTGTTGGAAAATGAGATCGTACTCCTGTAGGAAGAGTTGCCATCATGCATGTCGTCTGGATAATTTTCGGGCTTTTTTGAAGTATAGTAGATTTTTGTGGTCGGTGATGAGGGTAACCAGGTGGGTGGTGCCAGTGAGGTAGTGCCTCCAGTTGTCTAGGGCATGTATTACCTCTAACAGTTCCTTATTGTAGATGTCGTAATTTCTTTCTGCTGGGGATAGGGTACTGGATCGATAGGCACATGGGTGTAGGTCTCCGTTGACATCTTTTTGCATTAATACTCCCCCGGTTCCCACCAGGGAAGTGTCCATCATTATGAAGAAGGGTTTTAATGGATTGGGGATGATTAGTATGGGTTTTTTGAGGAATTGTTCTTGTAATTCTCGGAAGGCCTTTTCCTGGGAATCCCCCCAATGCCATTTGACATCCTTCTTCGTTAATTCGATTAGGGGGCATGCTTTCATGGAGAATCCTTCGATAAACTTTTGGTAAAAATTGCAGAATCCTAAAAAGGATCTGGTTCCTTTTACTGAATTTGGGGGATTCCATTCTTGGATAGCTTTAAGTTTAACAGGGTCCATCTTAGTTTGCCCCTCAGAGATGATCATTCCTAGGTATTCGGTGCTTTTTGTGTCAAAGGAGCATTTTTCCAATTTTAGGTATAACTGATGCTCTTGCATATGTTCCAGGACTTTCTTTGTTCTTTCGTCATGGATTTGTTGGTTTGGGGAATGGATGAGGAGATCATCCATGTATATAATGAGCCATCCTTCAGCTAAGTAGTTGGCGAAGATATCATCCATGAGGGCTTGGAAGGTGGCGGGGGAGTTGCACAATCCGAAGAACATTACTGTTGGTTCGAATAATCCTAATGGTGTGATGAAAGCGGCTTTCCATCTATCCTCTGGTACTATTCGGATGTTATTGTATCCCCATTGTACGTCCATCTTAGTGAAGATTTTCGATCCCCTTAGTTTATCAATAAGATCGCTGATAAGCGGTAGGGGGTAGGCGTTCTATATGGTGTGTGTGTTTAAGTATTGATAGTCTTGACAGGGACGGAGTTTCCCATTCTTTTTCCCTACGAAGAAGAAGGGGGACGCTTGTGGAGATTGGGAAGGTTGAATTTTTCCGTTTTGGAGGTGCTCCGAGATGAACTTCCTACACGCCTTGGTTTGTTCTGGGTTTAAGGGGTAATTTTTTGCTCTTCTTGGGGAAAAGGAGGGGAGTAGGTCGATATGGTGATCATATGTCCTTTTTGGCAGTAGGCTAGTGGTGGCTTCTTTGGAAAATACCTTTTGGTATTGGTGGAATTTGGTCAGGAGCATTATGTTGTCTTTCTCCATTTTGCTGGCTATTTCTGTAGAGATCATTAGTCTATTGATCTCTTCTAGTTCTGTGCAACAACGGATTAAGACTTCCTCGTTTGGTTCCTCTGCCAAATTCATGGTAAGGTATTTGATCAGGTATCTTTGTTCCTCTGGGTCTGGACTTTTCTTTCCCCCTTTCAGTTCCCTTCGTATCCAATCGATTATTGGATTATGGGTGGCAAGCCAACTCATTCCTAGTATCATGTCCGTTTTTCCGCTTTTGATTATCAAGTAATCTCTTGTTTCCCTCCTTCCTCTGATTATGGTGGTTATTTTAGTTTTGTGGGTTATATCCCCTCCATGGTTTGTGGTGCCGTCTGCATTGATGGCGATCCTTCTTATCTTTAACTTCGTCAGGGGGAGACGTAATTTCTTGGTGATGGATTCATTTAGGAAACAGCCAGTTGCTCTGCTATTGACTAGGGCTTTTATTTCAGTGGTTCCTGAAAGTATTTGAATGGAGATTGTGATTGATTGTTTTTCCGTAGATTGTACATTCCAAGTCATAGGAGAGTGACACACTGACTGAGGTCTCCTTCTTAAAAACCCTTCGCCTTTTCCACCTGTGCCTGTAAAGTCTCGATGCTAATTTTAGCAATTGTCTCTTCTTCCCCCTGATAGAGTGGTTCTTCATATACTTCTTTAAGTATCTTGATTATGTCCTCTTCTTTGACGTCTTTTTCTCTGAGGATCTTGATGTAATCGGTGATTGCCAAAGTAGTAGGGGTAATCTTGGAGATTTCTTTGGTTTGTTCCCTCTTTTGGAACTTAGGGGTGTGGGAAGTGGTTCCTGGTCACGGATGGTTCCTTGTGGAGCACCCTACTTTATGGCATATGAAGCAATGATTTTCTTTAATATGCTTAGCGTGATTGAATGGAGATAGTTTGATGACATCTACATCCATAGCATTTGGATCTTGCATTTCTGCTTTGAATCGATTCCCTTTCAGGTCTCGGACTCTTTCGATTTGCCTCATTTGCTTATGAGCGGATTCGATCCACTTTTTAAGGGTTTCTGGCTCCTTGTTGCTGATTACTTTTTCCGCGATTAGTGGATTCAGGCCTCTGACAAACCATTCTGTCAGAGTGGCATCGTCCGTCATCTTTGCTTTCCTGGCATATAACTGGAAGTCCTGTGTATATCCCTGTAGACCTTTCATAGTAGGGTAGGATTCTTTGTCCTTTTGTTTGAGAGCAGCTAACTTCCTCCGATGGTGTCAAGTCCCAATCCTCTGGATCGTTCTCCGAGGAGTTCCGGGGCTAAAGGGTGATTGCAAAGGGGGATTAGGGCAGAGGTGGACCGAAGTCCAGACAGAGATTGGAACAGAGATACTTAAGAAGATGGATGGTTTGAGGACTTTAGCGCAGGACTTATGTGTCGCGCTCTTGACAAGCCCGTCCTCGGGGATCGTAGATCGGAGATGAGAACAGAGATGCTCGGACGAGCGAACAGGAGGGTGGACGAATTCGATATACAAACTGTGGAACATACAGGAGGTACTTGTACTTATATATGGAGCGGTATGTACATAGGGAGGAAAGTCCGGAACAAATGGAAACCGAGTACTGAAGGCAGAGTAAAATCTGTGCAAGAAAGTAAGGGTCGTATCCCGGAGCCAAGGGGCTCCGGAACAGCATAAGAGTAAGCGAAAGACTAAACTATAAAAGAGAAAAGCCTAAGCAACAATATTTGGCACTACCCATAGCCGGAGCTGTGCTGTGAGCATAATCATGGGAAGTCCGTGATTCCGCATGGAAATGGTGAGGGGCATAATAGGGCAACGGGATGGGAGACCGGAAATGGTCGGAGTAGGCCCGGGAGGGGACCGGAGGTACGGATATGACAGATGGTTCAAATGGACCTCCTTTGACAAGAATGCTTTGAGGAATTATTCTTTAAACTCCTTCCATGTCTGTGTATCAGGGATCATTCCCTCTTCCCACTGATTGTAGTATGCTTCTGCGAACGTCTTTCCCCTTCCTTTGCTCATCTTGTTTAGCACAGTGTTGATTTTGTCTTGCCCATACATGTATATATCGTCATTTATGGAAAAGTAGTTGCTCATGGTCATGATCCAGCAAGTAGCGTCTTCTCCTTCTCCGGAGAAATCTGTTGGTAATCCAGCTTGTTTTTCTGACATCTTTGCTCTCCCTCTTGGGGGGAGGTCCAGAGCAAAGTCTTCTTCTTCTAAGTGCAATGTAGCTGTATTAGGTGGGACAGGAGTTGGAGTCCTGTTGATTGCAACAGTTTCAGTGTTAAGGACCGGAGGTGCGGGTAGGCTCTGAGAAGGGCGACGATAGATTCTGGTGCTATGGGGCCGGGAGTTGAGATGATGGCTAGGAGTAGTAGAGCTTCCTCCGATTCACAGTCTTCGAGGTGGATTGGGGAGACGGGTCTCTGGATGTTGTTCGATGTTGTGATTTTCTTCCTCCTTGGGAGGGTCGGCAGTGGAGTAAATGGTGATGGATTTTCCCTAGTGGGGATTTGGGCCCACTAGACTCTTCTTGGTAGAACAAGGAGTGAACAAAGTTCAACTAGATCTTTTGTGACACAATCTACGGGTATAGATCAATGACACAATCGACCCCTAGTTTATTCAGCTGTCACTCAACAGTATTACGATTGCACTTTTCCAAGCCTTCATCGCAACTATTTATCAAGTTATTCACACGGTCATGTGCTAGTCACATGCTAACATGCCTTATGCCAACGATCACGTGCACGGTCACATGATCTCCATCTTTATTTAACTCCAAGTCTTATCCTAAGCACTACGGATTGCTAGTCAATCCTTAATACTCAAGACTTAGTATTTTTCCGCTATCATGGGAAATACTTACCATATTTATTCTTAGAAGGGGGATTCCTCTAACAATCCCAATTATGCCAAGTCACAACATGTGTTATACATATGTTGTCCTCACCTATGCCTCATATGTGCAGCATGCTGCCACATCCATTTCACAGAAGCATTAACTGCTTCTACCCTCATTAAAGACGCATGTTGAACATGCAGTAACCTCAAGTATTTAATTACTGCAGGCTTCTATTTCTGATCTTCTAATCTATACCTGCTGGTAACATTATGTTTTCATTTCCTTTATATATTT
>JBBPJU010000465.1:0-22522 GCA_038088875.1 Austroboletus festivus
ATCCTCCTCCTCATCGAGCTCACCCTTTTTGCCTTGCAGCTCCTCGCCTCGCTCAGACAGCGCCAGTCTCCACTCTTGCCGATATCGTCCCTTTTCGCCCTCTATCGTGGTGATGTGATCGAGATCCAAGGTTCAGCTTGCTCTGGCAAGACTCACCTCCTCTACTACCTCCTCTTGTCCCTCCTCGTCCCCGTTCCAGCTTCGCCAGTCTCACAAATCGCCGCCATCGTTTACGACACGGACGCCTCCTTTGACATATTGCGTTTCCGCCGCCTTCTCCTCTCACGTACTACTTCCACTCACCCCGCCCTCGACCCCCACGAAACCGTCCAACGGTCCCTCGCTCGCTTGCACTTATTTCGTCCGACGTCCCCCCTCCACCTCGCCGCATCGATCGCGAATCTCCCAGCATACCACTCCTCCCGCATGCCAAACCAAGAAATAGCCTTCCTCGCCATCGACTCGATCAGCACCTTCTATTGGGCCGACCGTTTTGCTACCGAGCAGTCGCGTCATGTCTCCCCCGAAAAGGTCAACGCCGCTCCCCTTCATCACGTATGGAACGCCCTCCAGAACGTGTGGCGCTCGCATCGCCCACTCACCGTCCTGACCAGCTGGGCCCTCAACAACTCCGCCCCATCTCACCCTGGATCGCCATACAAACAATATCTCCATCCTTTTCCCGTTCTTGACGATCGCATCGCGGATGCTGACACCGAACCGTCGGGAAACATCGATCGTCCATTCTCATCTCCGTTCCGTCTCGCACATCATATCACCCTCTCATCTCCGTCGTCCCACAGGTTCCCTCCGCTACTCGGCAATGCGCCGCCCATCAAAATATGTCATACCGAGGGCATCACCGGCATCAGACAGGTCCTTGGTTTAACAAGGTCGTCTGGAACTCGGAGCGTTCTCAGCTTTACACTTGAGATCGCAGACGCCGACATCCTCGTCCGATCTCAAGAATCACCTGAACCATCCTGAAACACAACATTTACAGTGCATAATCGCAACCCGTCTGTTTTCATTCCATCTGTGAGTAAAATTGTTTTATTTGGTACCGTAGGGTAATTATCGGTGGATGTACGCAGAGATTAATGCGACGTGTAACCAGTATCTAGACGAGTAAGTTAGTTGATAATCCCCAGAATGTCCCGATCGATCTTCCATCGTTACGACAAGGAAGCGTAGATACTGTCCAAATGCAACCGGTATGCTTCTTCCACCGCCTTCCGTCTAATGTTCCCTTTTGTTGCAGTTCTAGGAAGCGACTTGGTCGGAACTATGATGATCAACTCCGGACAAGTGATGCGCTCATGGAGATAGCGCCTGCTGTGGAAAGGCCGGGTTTTGCGAAGAATTTCCCTTTTGAGTTTGGTGTGATCTATGCCTGGGGCAGGTTCAACGAAGAGCGCTGGCGATGGACGGCCTGTGCCCACGACAATGCAATCCTCAATGAGGTCACCACAAGTCGTACGAACATTATCCTCGATAGCTCTGAAGTAATTCATAAATAAATGATATTGAAACCTCAGAAACGGAAATGACGTACTTGGTGTCGCACCGCAAGCTGTTCTCGCTCTTTATCCAGTCGTCGTTACGACCACAAAAGATATATGAGCCTGGAGCCATTTCCTGGAATAAATCGCCAGTATGGTAATGGCCGTCCGCACTCCTGAGAGATTGATCTGGGCAATCACCCGAGTCGGCCAAAACGACGAGTTCCAGCAACTGCGTTGATGACTGATGTCCAGAGGCGGCGTCAATGGGAACGAATGAATATGATGTGCCTGGGAGAGCGCGAAGCAGTGCAGCGTTCCGGCTACTACCACCTGTGGAGAGAAGCATGGCGCCGCACTCGGTGTTTCCGAAGAGATTCTGTGGAGCATTCAAGATGATGCCTTGTACTCCAAAAAATATTAAACATACTTTGATCTTGACACCATTTTGGTAAGCAAATTCCTCGTCTTCGCGATTGAGCGGCAAGCCACTGTAAATAATTTCACTGAGACTCCGAAGTTGCCCCAGAAGCTTTGGATTCAAACGAGCACTGCGAATATGAGATGAAAGAAAGGTAGAAAATTGATTTAAGCGGTTAAGATGACAGCGATGAATCATGTCGACCAGTTCCTCAGAGGAAAAAGCAATTTTCGTCGGTTGAATGGTACAGGTTCCGTGTTGCAGGGCACCAATCAACACTAGAAGTGAGGCGTCAGGATCACCAGGGAAGAGGGAGTAGAACTGGTACTCACTAAAAGTCTGGCCAATGTGACACATGCTGCCCCTAAGAGAGGAGAGAGGATCAGTATGAGTGAGCCCGAATGATCTGCAGGACTGACATCCATGTCGTGACGTCTTGGCGGTGCGGATCGCGAGGAGCACAGATAAACTTGGCCTTGGATGCAATTGCGTTCACCCATCGTTGGCTGCAAGGCACGAGCTTGGGACTGCCGGATGTAGATCCGCTCGTGTGGAATATGAAGACGGTCTGATCCCCACTCTTGGGGGAGAGAGGAGGTAATTCTTCCGAGCGAGGAATCATTTTATCCTTTCCTACAGCAAGAAAAGCTGATAAAGGAAAGGTGGTGGTGACGTGGGCGAACTCGGGGGCGTATATCAGAGCACGGGCATTCTGCTTTCGGAGGAGTTCAAGGACGACATCAGGGTTCGGAAGCCGTATGCTGAACAATTGAGGGATATAGCCGGCCCTGGAGATGCCATATATATGGAGAACATCCTGGTAGGTCATGCCACCGAGCCTGTATAAAGTCAGAACGTGGGTGAGGACAGGGTGGATGGATGGGACTGACCAAAGACCGACGACCGAGTTGTCTGTAATGCCAACAGAGGAGAGTGTGGCGCGATAGTAGCGGGCGGTGTATTCGACATCTTGCTTGAACTGGCGATATGATATAGAAATCCAATCGTGTACTTGACCTGTGGTGGGGTCTGATAGTGGAATTCTAAAGGCGGAAGCGGAGGGAAAGAGAGCGGAGCTTTGTTCGAGGATGGTAAGGTGAGACGAGTGCATGGGAGAGGAAATGAGATGTATGAGACACAGGAGGGAGAGAGAGATGGGGAGGGTTTATATACGTGCTGTACACGGAGCCAAGTCTTGAGTCATGTCGTTCCGGTACGGAGGTGACAAATGTGGGTTAAAGGAAGAGGTTGTTAAGCCATGGTGGAGGAGGAATAGCCACCGTCGCGGTGATAGGACGAGCATTGAAACCTGCCACAGGCACTGCAAAGTTGGTGGAAGGAAGGATCTATGACAGCAAGGTGCCAAGGCGCCGTAAAAGGCTAGACGGGAAGAGGCAAGATCGGAAGAGGGAGATTAGGCAAGGCACTTTGTGAGAAGGAACAAGATTGCGGCGTCCGAGCACGGAAGTGACGTTGGACACGGGAGGATGGCACCGCACTTGGGCAGTGGTTCACCGTTCCCGCGAAATGAATGCGAGGGACACTTGGCAAGTCAGCGCCATGGGTACCAAGTCACACACCGAGGGTTGAGGTGCGAAAATAAACCTAGAGAATCGTCCATAAGTGGCGGAATATGCGCACAGATTGGAGGGGAATATACACCGCCGATCACAGCCCTTTTGAACCTGGAATGGTTTAGTGGTACGAAGGTCAGAGTTCAAGTTGGTTAGTTGACCGGCAAGTCCACGTTGCCGGTGGGTGATCTACAGCAAGGCTCGTGGTCCGGCTGTCTCCGGGACAAACTTCAGTTTGTAGTTTCATCATAACTGCATTGCAGGTTCGTTCTAACCAACCACCATCCGTTGATATACACAGCTCATTTACATTAATACAGCCAGTTTAGGTTGCTCTATGCTCAGGGGAGCTGGCCCTCTCTGGTCGAAATGTGCCCTCGCCAACGTGCACGCACTCGCTCGACACCATTCAACCCCGACCGGCCAGTTTCCCTCTGCAGTGATGTACACCATCGATGCCTTTACCAACGGTCATCTCCCACGTGCGTCTCTCAACTTACGTCGTTACGTCCGTCAGAGAGAGTCGGCAAGGCGTCTCGCCCAGTTTTTGGCATCCACATCCCACCCATCGCGTGCCCATTCTGCAATGTCCCTCGCATACACACTCGGCTGTCGCTTCAAACCAAACCACTTCGAATCCGTCATACATCAACTCTCTCTCAAGCACCACTGGTCTCTCATACCCCCCCTCGTCTCCCTCGCAAACGTCCAGTGTGGAAAGACGACCGCTCGCCTCCTCAACTGGAAACTGAGAGCACTCATAGAATCTCATCTCTTTGCTCGCCTGGATCACATCCTCGTGGAATTTACCCGTGCCCACGTTCAACCCACCCGCCGAACATTTCATCTTCTCGTCTCTGGACACCTTTCCAATCACGACTTGGATGCTGCCAAGAGATCTCTCCTCCTCATGGAGCAAGCTGGTTTTCCCATCAATGCCTCCACTCACGCGCTCGTCGCCACTGCTTATCGTTCCCTTGGATTCGACTCCCAGGTCCACGCACGAGCACTCGAGGCCTTGCATCATGTCGATGCTCCAACAGCCACTCGGACTCTCAACAGCATCATTCTACAGTTCCTCGATGTCGGCGACGAGCTTGGTGCCGCAGAACACATCGACCGATTGATTGCCCCCATCTCTTCCCGAAGAGAATCCGTTCATCACCCAGAAGGCTCTACCACAGAGGCAGATGGCGCCGTCAATTCCTTCCCGTCATCCGCAAGACTACCCGTTATCCATCCAGATTCGGTCACTTTTACAATCTTGGTCAATTATTTAAACGCCCTGCGCCAATTCCATCGCGTCCAAAAGGTACTGAATCGCATGGTCGACATGCGTGTAAAGCCAGATTCGGGCGTCGTAGCCGCTCTTATTCGTACCTACTCCCTCAGCGGTCACGATGACATGGCTATGTCCTTGTTGGCTGCGATGCTCCAGTCAGACACAGATGCCCGAAATGCTCTCGCTCTTTTCCGCGTCAAAAGTGTACCCCGACTCCCTATCGACGTAAAGGGTATCGACTTGACCGTTCATGTCTTCAACGCTGTCTTACCCCGGGTCATGGAGATCCGCGGACTCGGTGGCGCGAGATTCATCTTTCGTATCATGCGCTCTAGGGGTATTAAACCAAACACGGCCACAATCGAAGCGTTTCTCAACTACCTCGACCGTATCGAGCACATTAAAACACCTCGGCTGACACGGGTCCTGCGGAGCATGACACGAACAGTCCAGGGACCGACCATTCGACTCCATAATCTTATCCTTCGTAATGCATTGCGTCGGGAGAAGCACAAAGTTCACGGTACCGGATGGGATACTACTGCCGCCAAGTTTTCACCAACCAGGCGGTGCTCATCTACATCTTCCGAGAATCACGACATGCTAAGCTCGGAAAGTTTTGACCCCAGTGGCAATCACCGTAAGCCCCGCCATGGCTCTTGCATCCGGTCTACCATTCGTGCTCTTTCCCGCAAAGGAATCAAGGGTGATCGGGCTACCTTTGCAATGTGGCTCAAATACGAGGGCATCGCCGAACCCACTCTTGGAGCCGCAAACTCGGTATTTCGCCATATGGTCAACAGGGGCATCCATCCAAATCGTTATCACTTTACCTCTCTGATGGATGGATTTGCGCGTGCAGGAGATGTGCAGGCCGCTGAGCAGGTCATGAGATCTGCCAAGGCAGCGGGCCTCAAGCCGGATGTAGCGATGTGGACAGTGCTTATTGCAGGTTACGGGCGCAAGGGAGAACCTGGGTCAGCAATGAAGACTTTCCGGACAATGATTGCTACCGGCATCGTGCCTGACGTGCCAGCCATTGACGCTCTTGCCCATGCATATTTTGCTGTAGGAGCATATTCGGCAGCCAAAAAAGTTTTACTGGAGTTGGGGCCTCGGGTAAAGCCCATTCCGAACGAACTCAAAAATGCGCCTCTCAAGCAACTGGCCTACGCGTTCCGTCAGTCGGAGTCGGCTTGGAAGGAGCCTTTGGACCCACACGAGCAGCGCTCCTTCAACCGGAAACTTCGTCAGGTTTTGCGGGAGTGGAAGCATATATAATAGTACTTGTTGATGGACTTTGGCCACTGCAGCTCACAGTGTAGCATAGGGTGAATAAACATCATAATTGCAAGAGAAACGGTAAATATGGTTTTTCTTTCTTTTCTTTTCTTTTATAAAGCGAGCCAAGAATGATATCTTCATCGCATGTGTGCAAACTTTTGGTCTAGCAGCCGCAAGGCTTCCCTAACACCGTCCGCATTGACCTCTCTTACCCTCCGTCTCCCGCATTCGATGAGAACATGTTGTGGAACTAGCTGTGGCGGCGTTTCTCGTTGTTTCTGCCCGTGGTCGGAAAGTCGAGTATCATGATCCGGTATGCCGGCCCTCGGTGAGGGTGATAAGATGACGCGAGACCCGGTGCATTTTGATCTGCGTGCAACTACCTCCGCCAATAATGTCAAGTCCGCGAAGGCGACATTGGGATGCGATTTGAGCTGACGCCACGCGTCATCCGTACGTATGGTTTCAGGCCCGCGGGGTGTGGTGGAGGAAATGGTGGGTGCAATGCCGCAGGAACCACATTTACGGATGTCGCCACAGCAGCCACCAACCAAGATATTATTTGCCTGATTGGTTCTTTTGGGACAGTCGAGACAAGGCATGGTGGTGTTCATCGACTGACCAATGGCCTGGCAGAAGGCCTTGCCGAAATCGTCATCAGCACAAGCCATGCAATTATCCGGGTCACCCGAACACTTGGAAGCTGAAGACGGAGAAATGGTGGCTATAGCTGTGACAGGGAATACATGATTTTCCCTGGAAGCGCCTGTCCTGCGACGAATAGGAACGGGTGCCTGAAAGGCTGGTAGATTGTCCAGTATACTCATACTGGCGGCCAGAGGTTTGCCAAGGTCCCCAGATTGGGATAACGACACGACTGTCTTTGGATCGACGTTCTCACTCTGGAGCGTAAGTTGATGGAAAGAGTTACTGCCATCATTAATTGCCTGTTGTTCAGTCAGTTCCTTGCAGACACAAGGTGCATCTGGGCTACACAAGATACAGGTGAAGGGGTGAATGGAATTTTGTTCGTCCAGTCTCTCGTTTATTGTGGAGAATGAAAGAATGTCGTTGATTGGGGGAGGTATGGAAAAGATCGACCCGCGAGAGAGACTACCGCATCTTTGAGGAGGTAGTTCACCAACTAGAGCAGTGCCGTCAGGAGAGGACGCAGGAGAAGAGGGTGAGGAGGGGAAAGCGTGAAGAGGAGCGGGAGGGTAGGCTTCTTGGCTGTCTTCAGCCACCCTGACCCGCTTTCTCGCGGAAACATCAGTTGGAGGAGCGGGAGAAGACCTGGATGTGTCATCGTGTGCCCGTTTCCTGTCATTGTCAAGAAGTTCCTGCTCCAACTGAGCGATTTTCCCCCGGAGCGCCTGATTCTCTCTGCGGAGATCCTCGTTCTCCTCTTTCATCTTTTTGGCGATATTCTGCAGAGCGATATTACGCTCGATTTCGCCTTGTTCGTACGAATGCACGCGAGCTTGAAGCTCGGTCAACTGAGTTTGCTTGCGTTCACGAAATGCGCGTTGTGCGGCTCTACAGGAGTCGAGTTAGTTTTGGTAGGAAGGGCGGAAGGAAATCTTGCCTATTCTGCATACGTCTATTGCCACATGAGCCCTCGTCCTGCAGGAGGATAAAAAAATCAGGTCATAGGGAGAAGTGGAAGTGGGTGGACGAACGGCATCGTCTTTGGAGACGGCAATGACCTCTTTCTTCGGCTTTCGGCCGGGTTTGGGTTTAGCAGGAATGACCCACTCTTTCGAGGCTATTGCTGTTGAGCCATGGGAACGTAAATAAAGAACCAATCTACATACGTTGTGCCCAGAGAGTGTTGGAGGAGGAGGAGGCCGTCTCCGAGGCAGGAAACAGCTCAACGGGGGACATCATACTATGTCGATGGCAATGAGTTAATGATTAGATCTGACTGACTACCAATTCATGTCCGAAAGACACTGTACACAGCCACGGTTTACTCAACCACCACCTCCTCGATCTGTTCCATCACTTCGTCAATCCATTCCTCAATCTCCTCCTTTTCATCTTCGCTTCCACTGCGTTCCTGTTTTCTGCCACGCTTTTCGTCCACAATGTCCCGTTTGCAGCGTGCCCGCCATGCATTCCATTCGTCAACCAGCCGCTTACGATGTGCAATTAATTCCGCGCTGACGTTGCTTTCCTCTGCCGCGTCTTCTTCGTCAAAAGTACGGCTGTATTCCTTCAAGTTTCGCCGGATTTGTCGTTGTTGCTCCCTCGTCAGCAGTGTACGGGGGCGAGGTCGCCATATGAATTGCTTGAAGCGATCTAGGATATGCTTCTCCAGCTCCTGGCCGCGAAAGTCCCAGATCGCATACCCGTTCTCAAGCTAGTCTCCAATTAGTAATTGTCGGTGGTCTCTTTTGCAGTCAACCCTACCGTATGGCGCCATGCACTTGCACTTGTCGCTAGATATCTCCCGCTTGGGTCCCACTCCACATCTGTAACCCCATAATGATCCGCTGAGCCAAGATGCTGGATACCGGTGCCCCACTCTGCCGTCTGGCCTTCCCTGCGCTCTTCGCCGCTAAAATCGAGGTCCCAAAACTCAAGCTCAGACTTCGTGGATGAGCCTACAGTGGCAAGAACTACATGTCGTCCGCGTGGTGACCACCGGATGGTATTGCTCGTGCGAGATGCAAGCGTGCCTAGTATGAAACACGATCAACCATTTGAATCACACGATACGATGAAGCGTACGTAGAAGTCTAAAATCGTTCTTGGTTCGGTCGAGTTGATAGAAACTTATGTCGGTCTTGATGGTGATACCAGGCCCCGGGTTACCCAGATTAGGATCGCTGCTCGAAACAATGGCAAATCGATCGCCTTTGGGTTCCCATGAAAAGTCTGTTACTGTGTCTAGATTTTCTAGTCAGCACAAGCGCACCTTGAGAAGAAACGAGTCAACCTTTGAGCTCCACTACTTCCACTGGAAAGTCTTTTTCACGGATCCGGAAAATTTCAAGGTTGCAAAAAATTGATTTCTTCGTTTTCGTATGACGATCGACCTTGACGCATAGGAAGTCGCCCTGATTTTGCCAGTAAAGCTTGCACTAGCAAATCACCGTTAGAAGTCAAATTTTGACTGCTCAATATACCAACCTCGGTGACACTGAACAAATTCTTTTGGCGCATAATCCGTCTGCTGGGAAACTCGAGAAGAGTAACTCTTGCAGGTTGGTTGGATACTTCAGGCGTCCAGTATGCAAGCATGTTATCTCGAGCTTTCCTAACGGGCTTGTCTGTTTTGGCCGCCTTTTCACTTTCTTCCCTGTCCCTGTCACCGTGAGGGCACCATTCAAAGTCAACAACGCCTTCAATCTTCAAACTCTTCTTGTCGTGAAGGCCCATACTGGGAAGCTCATACACGCTAATTTGTTGACCAAGTGTCACCCGCGCGACGTACTTGTCGTCTGCGCTCCATTTGAATGCAGGCCACTGCATCTGTTTTTTTACCGAGGGGTTGTCGCTTTCAAAAAGAGACGTAGGGAAGGTGCGGAGTAGGTGGCCAGATTTGACATCCCAGACGGCGATGTTGTTACCCTCATCTTCCGGAGAAAAGTACTCGGGTCCTTGAGGGAGGGTAGGGGACACGGTGATAGGATCATGTGACCAAGTAACGAGAAAATTTTCGCAAGGGGAAAAATCGACCAGCTTGACAAATGGGTGAGCAAACCGTTGCTGGGGTTCCCAAGAAGGACCGCCCCACAAACGAACACCCTGACGGAAGAGTGTTGCAAAGTATGTGCCAAGAGGGGACCATGAAGCATAGAGTTCGGTCCAATTCTGGGGGAAGCGTCAACAAGACCAACCGTCATGTCTGTGGAGCAGACCTTTTTCGAATATGCAACCTCGCACTGAGATGGTTTTCCATGCCAATGGATTTCTACATCATCACCGCGGTAGGTGACATACTGATCGCGCCCTTGTGGGTCAGCAAGCCAAGCGCGAAGGTGTTCCTAAGCGATATGTCAATACGGAACAAAGGTAGTTTTTTCCTCTGACCTTTGGACGAAATTCTTCAATCTTTGGTTCAACATACGTTTCGTCCATGTCTGCGTATTGTTCGATATCGGTGAATCGATTGAGAAGGAAAGTATGTTTTGCGTCGAATGGATGGCCATGCATAGTGCTGATCGCAAATGTTGCAGCATCAACGCTCCCCGCATCGACAAATATGTAGCTGTGAAATGGCTTATTAGCGGGGATTCGGATGATAAAGGGAGTACACACCCTTTGCTCTTCCCCGATACGTAGTCCCACGGAACAAAGATACTCTCAGATTTTAGAGCAGCACCCTTCTTGGTGAACTCTTTAGATATTTTCGTGACAAGTTTGTCGAGTTTCGATTTATCAATGACGGGTACGCCGTCCACGACGATAATATTGTCCAAGCTATCATCGAGAGCAACGTGATATCTGAGTGTGATGATGAATATTACAATGCAGACATGAATAAGCTGCATACTTTGACTCGATATCTGCGAAGTCGAGTTGGTCGTCGAGACTCGGGTGCAAATGACCGTTCGTGGTGGCCATCTTGCAATGGACTGAGCGCGAGGATTGAAAGGGAATATTTTCGGGGAGATTATACGTAAATAAAATATTAATATTAGTGTGGTTAGGGTTAGCGGGTGTACATGTGGAACCACGACGAACGTGGGTCCATTTCCTTTTGGGCAAGTTTGGACAACTCTCCTCCTGAGCCGCTCACCTCCTAGTTCCCGGGTGTGTGCCTGTTACGCCGGCAGAGTTAATCTGTACCGCATGGTCGTCCACCTGTGTATAAAATGTGTCCGTGTACTTCCCCTGGCCTCCCGACCCGCGCACTAATCATCTCGGTCAAAGCCTCAAGTCGCGTCTTTCTACTACCCTGTATCTCATGTCGGCCGAGAAAGACGCCGGCTCCTTGCAAGCGGGCCAGATTACCGGTTCTCGAAATATCTCTGTCGACGCTTATGAAACAGACCTCAAAAAGACCGCTCACAAACTCAGCGAAAAGGAGTCGCTGAGCGCGTGGCTCACCATCCTTGCATCTGGTTTCGGGTTGATCAGTGATGGCTGTAACTTTGTATCCTATACTCCTGCAAAGGCCAACCAATCATTCGTATTTCAGATCAAAACAACCTGATGACCATGTCAAACGTAGGTTATCGACGCCTTATTATGCCTCATCATCCGGACCAGAGTATCCTCCTAGGTTATCTTCAAGAAAATTTATCCCACGCATTATACTTCTGCTGTCTCTACCCGTGTGTCGAATGCGCTCCTTGTTGGTCAGCACATGTCAGCAAGTGCTATGGTCAAATGATTTAACCGAATTCCCATCAGGTGCTGTAGTTGGGCAAGTTTTTGTCGGTCTAATTTGTGACAGAGTGGGCCGCAAGGTTGCTCTTGTGAGCACCACTTTGCTTATCGTTCTCGGTGCCACTCTTGGAACCGCCGCTCATGGCGCCAATGGAAGCGAAGTTGGTCTTTTTTGGTTCCTGACGATTGCACGAGGAATCACTGGCGTCGTAAGCTACTCACACTCGCCCCCTAGCTTCATCACTGACCTCTGCAGGGTGTCGGCGGGGAATACCCAGCCTCTTCTACCAGCGCAAGTGAAGCAGCGAACGAGAAATCAATCCAGAGTCGAGGACCAAGTAATACTACATTACTCTTCATCTTCCTTTCCTAACTTAATTTCCAGTTTTTATTATGGTGACGAATTTCGTCCTTTCGGTAACTCCCCATATTCATTAGGCTTTTGCGGGCCACTAACATATTTTTGAATCAGTTTGGTGGTCCATTGGCCGTTTCCGTGTTCTTGATCGTGCTTTCGGCAGCTGGGGAACATCATCTTCAGACTGTATGGCGCGTTTGCTTCGGAATTGGCATTCTGTTGCCCTTAACCGTTCTCGTCTTTCGTTTACGAATGTTGAGCTCCAAACTCTATCGGAAGGGTGCCATCAAGCGTAATGGATATTTGATCTTGGGAAGAAACACCGTTGATCCCTTGGCTAGGTCGCGTTCCTTACTGGCTGGTGTTAAAGCGTTATTGGCGTACCCTTCTTGGTACTTGCGGAGCATGGTACGCACTCAGACCCAAATAGTAGAACTATACCTGACTTCCTGACAGGTTCCTTTATGACTTTGTATGTATCTTACCGTTTCAACTTCGATTTCTTTGATTGCCTTTACAACGCTCAGGTTACGTTCCCAAATGGTGTATTTTCTGCATCAATCATTTCTAGTGTCATCCATGATGGTGACATCAAGGCAACTGCTGAATGGCAGCTTTTGCTTGGAGCGATAGCATTGCCTGGTGTCCTTGTCGGTGCTTGGCTCTGCAATCGGATAGGGAGACGAAACACCGTTAGTATGAGGAACCCGAGTCTTTCCCAGATGCTAAATGATCTCTCTAGATGATTCTGGGGTTCTCGGGCTATCTGGTGTTTGTAAGTTTCCTGCTCTTTTGGTCCACTGCAAGATATATGCTAGTCGCATCTTAGGGCCTCGTTATCGGTCTTGCATATGAAAAAATTACGACCATCTTGCCTCTTTTTGTGATTTTGTAAGTTACTGGACTCAAATTGTGGAAGTTGGCTAAAGCCCCTCTCTTTCAGCTATGGATTAATGCAATCATTTGGAAACATGGTACGTGACGCTGAGGCACCACGGTGGCCGTATGTTCAAGAAAGCACAGGGACCGGGTGATATGTTGGGTTTGACAAGTTCTGAGTGAGTAGGTAATTCAATTTTATTTCCAACTCAGTGACCTTTTTGTAGGTCATATGCAACTCCCATACGGTATGTTGCTACATCATGTTCTCCACCAAAATATTGATCACCCTGCTAGTGGTACATGTTATGGTTTATCTGCAGCTATCGGCAAGACTGGTGCTGCAGTGGGTACGCAGGCGTTCACACCTATTCAGAACAACCTTGGAAAACGGTAGGTGTAGTAATCATTTTGATTATATATGTGCGCCGGCTAATGGAGCCCACGAAGCTGGACTTTTATTATTGCTGCTATCTGCGGTATCACTGGAGTGCTTGTGACATACTTCTGCATACCTGATATGACGGGGGTCGACCTCGCGGAAGAGGATACCAAATTCTTGAGATACCTAGCGGATAATGGGTGGGAAGGTGAGATTGGAGAGGACGACGACAACAGGCTGATCGTTGCGGACGAGGAAAAGAGCTGAGCAAGGCAGAATGATTCGGTGATTCAATGAATACGGTTATACCCATAATTTTGGTCACGTGCGGACAAGGTTATGTTGTATTTTGTTTTTCGGTTGCAAACTGCAACATGTCTACGAACTTTTTTCGGAATTGCCTATCGCACCGTCTGCAGTGTAGTTCGTGCATGTCTAGCAGAGCTTACTCGCAGACCGCACTTTCCTTTGCTGCTGCTCGTATTCGAGACCCCGATGCTTCCGTCTCTGGAAGGATGCAAACAATAGCTTGGGCTAATTCTCGCCATGTAGCCGCAGATGCCAGAAACCCACTGAAACCCACCCGGCTTGATCATTACCTTGCATCCATCGAGGAAACTGACTTGGAACCGACATTAAACGACGTGGAACGGTGTAAACCGGCAGGCTTTTCGCGACCAGACTCATCCCGCTATGCTGCAGAATATACGAACCTACTAGAGACCCTCTGCCGATCTTTTAGCAAGGACCAGCTACGCCACTTTACAGAGCTTTACAAACTTGATCCTATATGGACCCGTTCATCTCGCAGGAAGGTTGAATATGCAGAGTCTATAATAGAGAAGGCATGGGGTTGGCCATCTTTAAAAGAGATAGAGAGGAAGCGGCGGGATACCACTGAAGTCCTCGTAAAGTGTCAGTTCCATCTCCCTGCACGCAATGACCATTTCAATGAACCTGCTGCAGCATTCACCGTCACACCTAGTCAGTTGTTTTTAATAATGGGTAAAGGTGGGGTAAACGAGTTTTCATTGATGTTATATTCACAATTCTTGAAAGATGGGGCCGACTTACTACAGTTGTCGATGCAGTATAATGTACATATATCGTTAACCTCTAGCCCACTCGCTCTGCAAGTTGAAGGTTTACGAGGCTCCCTAAAGGAACTGACCGAATACATCAGTTCTTTCAAAAAGGTACAATATCACTTCTGAATATTTACACATGGCCTCGAACCTCATTTTTCAGGGTATTATCGATGCAATATTTGAACTTCCAACTGGACGTCCCGTCCGGCCGGATCTGTTGCAACGGATATCTCGGTTGGCCGGCACATATGTTGAGAACCATGGCAACAGAGGCAAGGTGGGCAATCTCAACAGATTCATGGAACATTGCTCATCAGGTTACAGATCCGCATATGCGCCAAGGACCCCAACGGCATTAATACTGCCCAACAATTAGCGCTTCGTGCTTCATTGGAGGTTTGTTTCTCTAGCTCCAGAATTGGAATTGAAATGGATCGGGCTTCTAGGTTGGAAAACAAGTACTAACCGTTTGTTATGATCCACCGATCAAAGCAAAGGATTCCCCTGTCGAAACCACTGAACCACCCAGGTACTCTACATATCCTTTTGTCACTCCTTACCCATTTCCGTGGACGATGCATTCTGGTGGCACGTTCCGACTCCGCCGAGTCGCGGACTGGTTGGGTGTCGACTCCGAAGATTTGGCGTCCACTGGTGGTCTAGCCGAGAATTCACACCGTCTTCTACAACTTGATAAGTGCGTACGTTTCATAGAGGCTACTAATGTACCTAACTCCAGTCCAGTAGTGAAGAGGAACTCGGTCAACTCATCTGCCGAATCATGCCCGAAAGCCCCTTGTATCACCGAAGAATTATTTCGGCTTCGTACATCTACCCCACGTTCTCCGGAATCAGCACTAAAGAATGTCCAGGTTAGGTCATATCTTGATATCGTCAAGTGATAATTCACGCGCCACAATATACCCTCCAACAAGAGACGCACTGTCTCTTCCGGATATCCTTAAGAGGATAGAAACTTACGGAATGCCGTTGGCTTTTGTTCCAAGGCCCGTGTCATCTGGTTTCATTCAGATTGCTAATGATACTAATGAGTTCGATTATGCAGCGTTCCACCTGTGATGAGACTCCCTGTCAATAAAGGAGTTTTGCATAGGCTTATTTACAAGACATTGCCCAATCAGGCTTCCGAGCTACCCCAACACATTTTGAAATTCGAAATGGAACTTCCTGGTCCTTCATTTACCAGCACTGAAACAGCGCAAGTTCGTGGAAACTCACTATCTCGCAATGAAATGATTGAAGTGACTGTTTCGCAGGTGGGCAACCTGCCCGAAGTATTGACTAACAAATGGTATTCAAACTGCGAAGTAGGTAGGGAGACATACATTAATCTAATGTTGCCAGATCGGTCAGTACGATATTTCTGAATGGTGAACTTCCTGATGAGATGTTACTCAGTCCGATAGATGTGCAGCTTCGTATCTTCGATTGGAATGGCGTTGCTTTGGTGCAACAACCACATACTCTTCAAGACTACGCAGCGAAGCTTCGCGACTTGTATGTTCGCTCGTCACCAAAGACGCAGTACTGAGAATATTCACAGCTCGATGAATAAGGCGCATCTACTGCAGCTTAGACCACCATCGGCACTTAGCTATGAAGGAAAGACTTATTACCTACATAATAGCTTGAGCCTGAAGCACGGCAATTCGCCAACCATCTCTAATGATCGTGATGGAGACGATTTACCGAACTGTCATATTGAGACTATAATAGATCTTCAGAGTAGTCAAAAAACGGAGCTCTGCCAGGTCAGTACACTTTATTTATGGTTCATAAACTCACCTACTTTAGGTGAAATTCAACGGTGCAACTGAGGGACCCAATTGGAGGCGTTTCCTTGCAACATGCGACCAACTCAGCGTAATGTTTTCAGAACCACGAAGGAAAACGGAAGAACCGCAAGTAGATTACTTAGAGAGGTAATATTTGGCTACTTCGGGTTCACAAACAAATTATTCTAGCGTGTAGATAGAAATAGATTTAGTAGTGGCAAGTGGTCTAGTAGGAAAGAGTGCTCGAATTCTAGCTATCTACGCCCCCTAGCTTTACTTTTTGCCTTTTCGCTGCGCTTTTTGGCTCGTACCTAAGGAGGGTGTGAGATTTCGGTTCTAGATGTAACTGTAAAGGGTCCCACCTCTTTTTTCATCCTAGCATCCAGCATAGTATAACGACCTTTAACACCTTTTGGCCGACCTTTGATACCTTTGTGAGCACCCTTTGCGACGATTACCTTGACTTCTTTCTTCTTGCCCTTCGCGGCACCTTTTCGCATGAGTTTTTCGATCTGCTGGGCTTTTTCTCGTTCAGACATGTCTGCTGTTGAATTTACACCTTCAGCTTTCTTCATAGCCTTTTCAAGGCGCTGAGCGGCGCGCAGTTTCTTTCGACCTTTAGCTTCTGCAATTTTCTTGATAGGGCGTGCATCAAGTGCGCGCTGACGTGCCCTGAGGATAGCAACCGCCTCCTTCGTGACAGGGATATTAGGCCTGTAATGCTTCGCCTCGTCATCGAGGAACCAAGAAGGAAGCTCATCCTTGGCGTTCAGTGAATGACGATTAAATCCATCATTCAGGAGTTTTGTTTTGGTCGTCTTGCGATTAACCAACTGCTGTGCAAGAGTGACAGCTTCTGCGGTCGTTAAGCCGTATTCTAGACAAGGGATCAGTCTCCGTCTAGCCTCGAAATTTAAAGCCGTACTCTGAATATGAGCCTGTTTTGCTTGATCCGCGTTTTCGTCCTCAACGTTCCACATATCGCCGTCGTCCTGAGATCCAACAACAAGCTCAAAGTCACTCGTCTTGAACTTGTCATCATCAGATACCATAGGACAAAACTAGTAACGTACTTTATCCCCAATATCACTTTGTTGACTTTCTCCGAAATTAGAAGTCGTCTCGTCTCGTTCCTCTTCGTATGCTCCGGCTACTTCTTTGAATATATCTTGATTAAACCAAACTTGGGCCGCACGGGAGGGTGGTTCAACATCAGTATGCTTTTTGAGGGCTGGGCTAGGTCGTTTTCGTTTCGCTCCAACGAGATCATCGTAATCGCTCTCGTCTAAAGAAGGGTCATCAGCTTCCTTGGCTGTTATCGTCTCTTCCCAGCCACCCGCTTCGCCACCATCACCATCCTCAACATCATTCTCGGATTTCAGGCCGCTCCATTCATCTAGTTGACCTCTTTTCTTCCTCGCTTCCAGCACTCGGTACTTTGCATCCCTTTCCCTCATCTTCTCTTGATAAGAGTTATACAAGCTATCGAGTTCAACCTCGAGAGCCGATACTCTTTTCTCCTCTTCTTCGAGATCAACGATTTCTTCGTCGCTTCCGTCTACTTCTTCAGCCTCGTCAGATGGCATTTCGTCAGAGGCCAGGCCACTGATACCACCCTTCTGCAAAAGCTTTCTTTGGATCTCAACAAGATTAAACATATCGTCGTGGCCCATGCTCAGTGAGCCATCGTTCTGCTCAAGACCAATATCCAGAGGTGCCGTCATTTGCAGTTGCAATCGCTGAACGATTTTCGCTTTGGCTTCATTGGCCCTTCTGCGAGCACGTTTTGCTTTTGCTGCTGCCTCTGCGTTCCGCTTTGTAAGCTGACATAGATAGTCAATTAGGGAAACGATGAATACGATGAGAATATGACCTCTTCTTGTATCTGCTGTTCCTCGTCAACTACTTCGCGAATTTCGGCAGATTCTGTGATTTCAGGAGTGGGCTTGGTCTTCACATCCAAGCCAAGCTTCCGGGAGACTTGTGAGCAAAAGTTAACGGGTGATCTAAAAAGGGTTACCTCGTCTCGCATAGCTATCCGCCACTTCAACAAGGCCTTAAAGTCACCTTTGCCTAACACTTTGAGATCTTCACAGTTGATTTTAATATCCGGAGTAGTGATGCTAAGCTTCAGCCAACTGTACAACAGCTAACTTAGTTATCTTGAAATGAGAAAGCCAGACCACATACCGTTTTTCCTCATCCGTTTCGAACGTAATTTTATTTGTAAGACCGAGCACGTTGACAGGTTCCGAAGAACGGACAAATTCATTCGCAGATGTTTTAGTGAAGAGCGTATAGTCGCCATCGTCGTACCCATCTCGCTTTCTACGCTTTTTCTCAGGCTGAAAGACATTGGCCGATGCATTATTGGCGGATGACCCTTTATCAAGACCAGAGAGGATGGAACCTAGATCCTTGAACACGTGCTTGGGGTCGAGAAATTTTGGATCGATGTGTTTTGGAGCCAGAAACTCGCGGCATACGACAAAGATCTCAGCGGAGACATTCCTGTAAACATCTCAGCGAGTATAGTGATAATAGCACATCAGCCGACCTCGAGGAAAGTGGTTTCGTGGCATCCACTCTTGCAAACAATTGACTGAACACCCAAATGAGATTGTTGTAGTCGACACTCCGGAAAACTTTCGTGATGAACGTTCCACCCTTGGCAAGGAATCCGACTGCCAATTTCAAACTCGAGAGGACGAGTTCAGACTGGGTGTAAGCATCCTGAATCCACGCAGTACCGACATTGGGTGCGCCATCGTGAAGCACGATATCTGCTTTCCAATCTTTGAGTTCTCCTCGAAGAAGGTCACGACAGTGAACGGTGGTGATGTCTGCTGTAAATGTGACGACTCTTGGTATTGGTTTGATCGGTACCAAATCCACGCCTGAATAATGGATGGTTATTTGATGTGAGTGAAATTGGCAATCAGGAGGTACCGAACCGACGATCATGCTATTGGTTGGCATGTACTTGCTCGCAACCTGAAGCCAGCCACCAGGGGCAGCGCAGAGATCGATACAACAGCGTGCAGACTCTAGGAATCCATATTTTTTGTTGAGCTGAATGAGCTTGAAGGCCGAGCGTGCACGGTAACCCTGCTCTCTTTCCAAGAATATCGGACATGGGGAATGCAAGATGGAGATGAACAGACGCACTTTGCAAGTTTATAATATTTGTCGAGACGACCTTTACCAGTCTTCTTTTGGGCCTTGCCCATGGTTAGCGTCAGACTCACGAAAAGTAGGGTTGATTGATTATGCTTATTTGGAGGTGCGTATGACAAATCAAGGGTAGGATATATGTTGAACTCCTGGAATCTGACGTAGTTGAATTCTCCCATGACTTCGAGCTCATCGCCGCTGTTATCCCCCGTACATGGTAGCGTGGATGCCTCTACATTTCTCTGGAAGTCGGGCGCTATACTAGGTATGTCCAGAACTCCACATTTCTTTGACGAGGGCACTCCCACAGGACCATAGTTTTCACTGGAATGCTCACGGGAGCCTTTGGTGCTCATGGACTGAAACAGCGAGTGGGTATTACCACCGATCAGCTCCAAGCATGGGGGCAAGCGTCGTCTTATGCGGTATGCCATCTCGCCGTAGTCCTGTTCCCTGACTCACTGAGAATCGCAAGATAGTGAATGGGCTTGGGTTGATGCTGGTGTCTGTGCATCGCCGATTTTCCACGCATCGCTTTGCTGGGTTAGCCATCTTGACGGGCAGTGTGTTGTTTTCTGGGAGCATCATGGCACTCGTTCTCGCGAAACGGTGCGCATATTGAGTAACTTTTAATTTCTCATGCTGAATATTTACAAGACTGAGATTCCTGGGACCGATAACGCCGCTCGGGGGTATGATTATGATGGCTGGGTGAGTGATATCTGTTCTTTTTTGAGTGTGCATATCTCTGATTGCGCTCGAACAGGTATCTGAGCTTGGCACTGTAAAGTACTGTAGCCAATATGAATCATCACGTGACTGACGCGTTATGTGTGACGAGCGTGTCATCTCCGCTTGAATTTTGGTGAAATAAGCGACATGCCACGCCCTCGAGACTTTTCTCGCTCGCCCTGACCGACGCCGTCATATCGTCCCGCCCGTCGTTGAGCGTTCTTTGCGTCGTGTCGTGTATCTTACTTTATGTCACTCACCTCGCCGACCTTGACTGCGTCCCTCTCTTGTTCCACAGCCTCTTCTACTCGTCCCCTCAAGCGCCGTTTGTCTTCCCCCGCTGATCTTGCTTTTTTCACCCCTGCTGCCGACTCCTTCAATCCAAAGCCCTATGCACCCCATAGTTCACTTGTTTCAAATCCATCCAAGCTCCCTCCGGCTCGAAATCATGCGTCGCTAGCCCAACACATTCCTCTAATGGACCCTTCCTCGTCAGATCCTAACGTCGTTTTCATTCACCCGCCCTTCACGGCATTTCCTAAAGTCCACCTCTACCCCGAAGGTCTCTCCTACTCTCTTATGGCAGCCAACCCTGAGTGGTTCTTGGATCCGGACGATTTCATATCTTCCGTCTCCACGAATCCTGACGCTATTCCTTATCCGCCAAGGCTGGAGCCTCCTAGAGGCTGGTGCCCTGCAAAGAAGAAAGACTTGAAAGCACTTGGTCCTGATGGTTGGCCGGATGGAGAAGAACCCCGATTGCGTTGTACTTTCTGTAGAAGAACATACGCAGGTGTAAATGCAAAGAGTATGTGGCGACGCCATGTGTACGAAAAACATAAGATTGCAATGTCAAATCGCCGCGATGGCAATGATCGTGGTCGCAGTGGGCGAGGATCAACCGGTAGGTTATCTGTATCGTCCACCGACTCCCTTTGACTCCATGACAGGAGATCAGCACCGCAGCAATATTTCTGACAAGGAGAATTTATCAGGAGATCTACGTCGAGTTAGCAAACCACTCATGGATCAACCCAATAGTAACAAATCCAAGTCAAGACCTTTTCTCGTCTCATCGGATGGCATCACTCAGAACCAAGAACGATTGGGACAGGAGGACGGCGTTACTACAATTTCCATTCAAGTCGCTGAACAGGCAAATCCATCTCAACTGGTTCCTCCATCGAGCGCTTCCCCATCAGACACTGCTCTGGAATCCGTTATTCTGGAACCAGCGTCCGTGGATAATACTGGGAGTAACCGAATGACCTCGCCCCCAGTTACTGCACCTGCCACGCTTCCTATGTCACCATACGATCCAACGTTGACACCTTCATTTCGACATTCCCCACCACGCCTTCCCTCTGACCAGCCATGGCGATTTCCCAGCCCAAGCCATCCACTACACTCCAGGGCAAGAGAATTGTGTCTAGGTATGCTAGTCCGAGGAGGCATTAGCCCAGTCATCAAATCTTCAAGTAATTCTAGCTCACCCAGCCTGAAAACCCCAAGCAATATCCTTACTCCATCTAGTGTTGCTGGACGGAGTAAACCGTTCAACGATGCATTCGGTAGCTCCCCCGTTATATTTCGAGCCTCGCCACGTCAGCTCTTCTCCGATGTGCCCTTTCCAGCTTTTAATGCACTTGATGTACGAAAGCGCGTCAACGACTCGCCTCTCAGTGGTGGTCTCAGGAGACGTATGCACTACCGCAAACCTTCTATGATGAATTCTTCATACGATTTACACCACGACTTGCTTTCTGATGCATCACTGTCGTCTGCGAGCACGATTGGATCGGAGAGCCCAGACCGGTCGTCGAATGAAGACCCGTTCGGTGGACTGTACAAATCGCTAGAGTCAAGAACCCGTGAGGATGGGGGAGACCAGAGAACACCATCGCCCCGCGGATCTTCCTCCGAGGCCGAAAGCCCGGTTGTTAGAAATGGGCGTCACTCAGGAGGTGCGCCAGAGCTAGAGGCTGGGCTCGTGGGACTAGGGATCGGTTTGATGGCACCCTTCAGACTGTCCACGTGCCGAACTCAGTCTAACTATGGTGGGGAGGGCTCTCCCGCGGAGAATGACGAAGAGGAAGTGGAAAGGGTGCTCACGGATGAATCCTCCGGATCCCCGACAGAGATGTTGAGCAGTAGAGAGATGGGCTCGCCCCCACTGAAGAGACGACGGAGAAGCGATGAGTGAACTGGTTTCATTGACTGATCTTGGTGTCATTGGATATCCTATGCGTGTAAAAATGTGTATTTTTTTTTTTTTTTTTTTCGTTGTCGGCCATGAATAGCTATTAGCATTAGCAGATTGCATTGGACCAGGTCGTGCGAAAAAAAAAAGTGGAAGTCTCTCCTCATCGTCTTGGATATCAGCCTAGCATCAACTTGGTACCGCCCGTTCGCGTCCCCATTGCATCGCCCGCCTTCCCGCCAACCCCAAGTACGCACCTCCATGTAATAACGTCCCCATCTCCCTCCTGATCATCACAGTCCTTCAGATCCCAACCAGACCTTAACGGACATAATGCAAGCTATCAAATGTATGTCCTACATCCCCATCGTCTTCTCTCTCCCTTACAGCGTCTCCCCAAAGGCGTCGTGGTGGGCGATGGTGCCGTCGGAAAGGCACGTGGACAACTCCACTCATCTCTTAATCCTAGTACTTATCGACCGCCGTCAGACCTGTCTCCTTATATCTTAT
>JBBPJU010000466.1:0-22519 GCA_038088875.1 Austroboletus festivus
AATGCTGAAATTCATATCAACAAATATGGGCAATATGTCATGTTCCCGCAAGTCCCAGGACTAGCTGTTGTTCCAGCTGTTACCCGACTCTCCGGGGTGCTCCTGAACGCAAACTGACTTACTGAAGTGCATGGACCCCCCAAGTCCCCTGCTGCCCAACTCTGGTAACACTTATACCTTGTGCACTATGACAAGTATGAATTGTGAGGTCATGCAATATGAGAAGTTCTACTGCAGTAGTACACCAGTGGTGATTTGGTGGATAACCTCCTCAGCTAAAATTTCTACCGAATAACGCCTTGGACACCGCAGAAATTACATACATGGAACATATTTTTTCTAACGCACTTCAAGTCTCTGTAGCGCAACACATGAACGAGAATCAAGAAAAAAGAGAAAGAAAAAGGGAGTGTGTCAATAACAGGTCGTCACGATTATAAAAATAAAAGTTCCACAGGCGATGCGACGTTCCCTAATTTAACAGGAAAAAACGAGCGAGAGCACAACGAAAAGAGCTATAGCTGGGTGAGTTCCCGTAGCGCGTGACAGGGACATGTGTATGAATGGGGGTTGGGTATGTGAATGCGCCTAGGGTAACAAGACATGATAGAGAGGAAACTAAAAGGAAACCGTGAGGCAAAACGATGGGGGAATGGACGCACATGAAGACCGAACGGATTAGGATAGGTGATAAAGGTTGAGGCAAACAGAAGGTATAGTGGAATAACTAGATAAGAGAATAAGAAAGAAAAGTAAAAAGGCTAGTTCAGGTGCGCAAAAGGATCCAGTGCATAAACGTCACTGTGGCGAGTGCAAGTCCACATATAGTCCCATTCGCGGTCTGTATTTGCATCCGCTTCTTTTCATCTGTCCGCCCATTCGCATCACGAATAGCCACCGCACAGCTCTAGACATCACAGTCGATGGCCTGGAACGGCCCAGAATATCAGGGTCAACGCAGTCACACAAATGGCGACGAGTGTCATGACCCAGATGGCCCGACCGAGGAGCAGTTTCTTAACATATGGTTCACGGATAGTAAGCGTGCGGAAAGGCGTGGATTCGGATTGACCCAGGAGTACCAGGACGGGATCAAGCTCATATTGATGTGAAATGAGGAAAAGGACTGCAAACGTGAAGGGCAAGAAAAGCTGTGGAGAAAACGTTAGAATGATCGCAAACCTAATTCCCGAAACGACTCACGAAAAAGCGTTTGGATTTTGGTTGTACATCGAGGAATATAAGGGAAAAGGCGGTAGCCAGCCCGATCCAGAGAATAAGCAGCCCCAACACGAGGCGTACAAGAGCGGATAGGGGTGTCAGATTACCGAAAGCCTTGGCTCTTAAGAAGCGTGGAAATGCATCCTGCTCCATCGCACGGAAGCAGTACTCCTTTTGAGCGTGGAACATATCGGGAATATGTGCCAACATGTTTAACTCGCTCTGCGATTTGGGTTCCTGCGTGCTGCTCAAAGGGAAAGTGTGTATACGCAACGAAGGAGGAAGGTAGATCTCATGATTCTCAGGAGACCCTACCGTGCCTGCAGGGGAGAGATACCGGAGATAGATGCGCTCCGCAGATGCAACGAGGTCCATGCGGGTGATGGCGGCAGAACGAGGAATGATCGTAGGTGCACGTGAAGCTCGTCGCAGGTTGAATAATGTGGGTGTCCGTGCTGAAAGTGAGAACGGGGTAGTCGAACGTGGCGGATCGTATTCGGCAGTCGGCGGTGATGCGGACGCGACTCGCTCCTTGTCAACGCCAGGTGTGCGCGGACGAGGACTAGTTGAACGACCACCAGCACGTTTCTCGTCTCCGGCGGTGGCAAGAGCCTGTTTTTCTTGGTCGTTTAACATATCGCCCGTGCTGGTGGTACTCCGTTTTACCGCGTTCGGCTGGAGACCGACGACCGTTCCGTAAATGGAGCCGCGCCGACGTGCGTAATCCCAATACTGGGGCCAGTCTTCCTTGATGGTTCGCCCAGACTTGCGAACGTCTTTAAAGTAGGCCCTGCAGAGGTTCTCGTGCTGTTGAACGTCAAGCCAGAAATCTAGAATGTCCTCGGCGCCCTCTCGCTGCAGAAAAAGACTGGTCGTTACAGTTTCAGCGTGGCTCAACGAGAGCTATGGAGGGGAACTAACTAGAACATGAACAAGTCGACTGGTGGTCTCGTTCGCCTGGAAAGAACCTCGGTGAAGGAAGGCAATCTGTTCTTGCGGCTGTTGAGCCAGTCTTCTTGCTGTTTATTTTGCTCATCGTCCATGGCAGCGTACGGGTATGTATCTGGGACGGGCACTGCAGCGAGCAGCAATGGGCAGCGTCGAGGTCAGTAAAGAGCGGGGTGACGATGAGAATCGTCCGTTGTCGTATTATGTAATCTTTACCAACTTGTTTCTCGTCCGACTCGTTCGAGTTTTGGCTCATCTCCGTCATGTCCTCGTTTGCAAAGGTAATCTCACCCACAATACGCGAGATCCGTGTCCTGTGCTGCCAAACAGCTCAGGCATCTGCGGGAACACGGTAGGTCGGCAAGGGTTGACCATACAAAATATTATTGACTCGCCCAAAGGCAATTCATCGTCTCCGAGTACCCCGTCATCAAGAAATACAACCCAGACCTGCCCATTCTAATCAGGGAGGCAGGTGGTACCCCCGCGCGCGTGTTTGCTCGCTCTGGTGCGTCCCTGTGCCCTTCCGTGCGTGCCGGTTCGTGGCTGTACTGAGTGACACCATCTTGGCAGAGCGCGGTGTCGAGAAGCACGTTGAGCTGGACAACCTCTCTTCTGCGGAGGTGTCCTCCAAGGTGGCTCAGTTATTGAGTATTTCATAGCAATATTCCCTACGAGGAGATAGAATCCCATCCATCTATTTTCTCGTGCCAGAAACGGATCATTCCTGAATATCATTTTTGTATAGCCATCTCACTGCCTCACTGCCTCAAGGATGGATGCTTCCTCAGCGCGGCGAACTCGTGTCCTAGCTCTTGTTCCGGCAATCAAACTACCTACGACTGATATCTGTACTCCATCGATGAATATACACAAGCATTTCGTTGCGTCATCTCGACCATTAAAATCATTGCTATCAATTCATCCCCCTGCCCAAGCGGGCTAGTTCATTGCATTGTACTTCCGTGTAGTGATGTTGTGTGACATCAGGGAAGAGGCGTTCTGTCATTGTTCTACGACACTATTATCCTCAATATCTCTTTTCTCTCCCAAGACACCCTCTCCATGTTTACCTGCAGATTCGTGTCCCACTTCACGATCGTGTTCCAGCCTAAGATTTCGCAGCAAATAGGTATAGACAGCCGCCAATATCCCGCAGACAAACGCTACCGTGCTCGTGAGGATGATCGCAGACTTTTCCGTTTTGCCAAATTCACCGTCTTGGGTACCATAAATGCTCGACAAGATTGAGATGATACCTGCAATAGAATTGAGGCATCCGGGTCTACAGGTTGAAAAACGTTAAGAAAAGCCACAATCTTAAAAATGTTCCACTTACATGAAAACGCGGTTGTTAATCCAAATATAGTTTCTGTACCATCTCCACCACAACCAAATCATACCACATAGTCCAACACCTGCGCAAACCCATGCAATGGCATACCTTCCGTGCCAAAGTTAACACTCATTATGAATGTGAGATGATCTGAAGAACAATGGGCTTACAACGGTATATGGTTGACAATACTCAGAATAACACTTTCCGGGGATCCCGCTGGTTTGTTTTGCAATGATGCAAATGTGCTTGGGAAAAGTATGAAACCAGCAAGCATTAACCAAGTGAAGAACGCGGAGGCGACATTAAAGAGTGGCGAGATAGCATCTAGTGCAAGAAGCATGCTGACGTAGCGTGTTTGCATCTCACCATCATAGTTAGGCGGGAGGGGTGGTCGATGCACACTACGATGTAGCTTGTGTGCAGGCAGTAGAAACCGTGGTGGACTTGGGGGAATTTCCATTATCTCCTGGACCAAAGGTACCGATGCAGAGGTTTTAGACGTGGTGGACGATGGAGCGCGTACATGCGAAGGCGACCTTCGCAGTGACTCCGAGTGCATGTGCGCAGGGGCAGTCACCGGGTTATATGAGATGGACATGATCTGTGCATGCTGATGTCTTTGAGAATAGGCACCACCGTTCAAGGAGACGCGGGAGGCATTCGACGCAGAGCTTCCGTGGCCATACACCTGGGGTGTGATGGTCGATGCGTACCGATGTGAGGCAGCGATCGGCGGTCCGGGCCGAGGACGCGGGTGAACAACATGATGGGTCGTGATAGGGGACGGAACACTGGAATGATGGTGGGAAACGTGCGCCGCATTGGCACTTTGAAACACGCTTGTGGATGCCTGCTGAGCTTGGTGGACGGAGTGGTGCGATCCATGACGTTGTATACCCCCATCCTGAGACGGCGTTGGTGTAGGCGGACTCTGGGACTGGGCTGAACCCGCCTGATGTGGATGATGCAATAAGACTGGGGAAGGTCCGTTGAGTGCGGTACGGGGCGGCGGGGGAAGTTCTCTAACGAGGGGACTGGACCCCTGCGACGCCCTGATGCTCCCATGCCTCGACGGGCTTCGATGATGTCCTGACCGTTGCGGCGATGGGGACCGGGGTGGAACTGACGCCTGAGGTGGACTCGTGCCACTGGGATGGGGTTGCGCGAGGAGTGACCCAGGTTGGGGGACAAACGGGTCCCTCAGTGTGCCACGTTCGACAGACGGGCTGCGAGAGCGCGGCTGAGGTCGGTGAGGTGCATTATCAGGTCCTGTGTATTCAGTGGTCTTACGTCCTGGTGCAGGTCGATGTACAGTGTACGGTGGTGTCACGTACGGACCCGGGTGACCCGGGTCGCTCTGTGTCCTCGATCGATGGCGTTTTGACTGTCGCAACGGGCGATGTTCAGGTGGAGAGACGTACGACGTCGACATTTGACATGAGCAAGTCGTAGCGAGACTTTGGTCCGTTCCTGAACTTGTTACATCTATTCCGGTCAATAGACGCTCGGTACAATTCCGGTCTTTCAATAGATTCCACTCGATGACCAACTTAATCTGCTCCTACATGTTGGCCCAGGGCTGAGGGTCGTCGATTCAGAGGCGTACGCTAACGAAACAAACCACTGCAAAAGATTTTTTCGACCATATCACCTCGGAGTTCCGTTGTCGGCGATGCCCTCTCCGCACTACTTCGTTATCGCCCGGATCTCGAAATCATCATGTAGGTAACGACTGGCTTGGGTAACTAATGAGTCGACATAGCGATAGCCTTTTTGCAACACATAGCCAAGAACATACAAAGTCAAAACGAACTGGGGGCAAATCTTTTCCTTTGGACCATCCAAGAACAGAACCAACAGGATCAGTCCTTAAGGTCTAATATTTGTGATCTCTGATCATACGAATATCCACAAAGAACGTTCCGCAGTCGTGGCTCATGCCCCTTGCAGCAAATTCACTAGTGAACCGTGTCCACGTCGGCCCGGTGGAGGATAACAGGAATGTTAAAATCCTTGGAATAACAGGCGGTTCAAGGCTGAATCCAGCCGGCCATACCTGCATGATCTGAGACAGAACAGTTAGCTTTGGCCGTTTAGTAATGGAAAGCCAACAACGCCTGACATCGTTGGATGGGTTGACTGGGCCGTGTCCTGCCGCAAATTCGGAGGGGTTATTTGCAAGGTCAATCGTAATGATGTTTCTAGAGTGTAGGGAACGTAGATCGGCGTCTCGTGTGCGCAGAGCCAGGGTTTTCCAGCACACACCGAGTAACACTATGTCAAGGAGGCAGATAGTAAGTGCTCGTTGGATTCACATACAAGCATGACGCGCACGACGGCTTTGACCTGGGGGTACCGAGACTCTGCCATATCCGCGGCTTATGTACGTGTCGTAACGCCTTGTCGTAACTTTTTCTCAAGTAAATCACTAGAAATGGACACACTACTCATTGTCTAGAGCGTTATCCTTGAGCTGGATATGATCAAAATAACTTACCCCAAAGATTCCTAGCATTATTCAATTTCTAAACGAGCGCTCGACGTTCAATGGGCAATGCCTTTCGTCATCTAGTTGGTGTAGTGAGTTCATCAACGAAAGTAAGCAGTCCCGTGATACCATTGAAAATCATAAGCCCAACTTCAAACTTATCATGGACACTGAATCAAAGTGGTATTTTCATCGTGACGATACTAACGCTCGTCAGTTCTTGTGACGTGCGCTGGCCCCGTGTTGCCTGGATTGCTATAATCCTGATAATAGCGTTTGCAAGTCAACACTCCCCACATCTAAACTATGGGAGCTACGGCTCTGATTATTGAGAGTGAGTTTCCTTGAGACTGATCCACGCGGCCAAAAAACTAGTGACGTTCAGCATCACTGAGCTTCCAGCCGGCGATAGCAGTTAGCCACTTTCGGCCGGCATTTGCTTACAGACATGAAGGCGGTGGCAGGTAGTTTAGCCTTCGCCATCGTGAACTTGATATATTTCCTAGCCGGCTTGTCTGGTTTGACTTTTGACCAGATGAATCGTTTGCTATGACTGTCTCATTTGTGGAGGCTTTCGGGGCTGCTGAGGTTTCCAATCGGGTCATCTCCTACCTGTACACGAGCATCATATGGTAGGTTTCTTCGCACGTGGTCGCAATGCAGAATAGCATTTAAATCAATCATCTAACTGCTAAGTCCGTTTGTATGAGTTCGCTTTATTCCATTATTCCTCCTCATATCTTTCTCCACAACTTTTTCCGTACTTTCAGCATTCTTCTCATCGTTATCGTCGATATTGACATCCACACCCACTACGTTCCTGCGTCATCATCTTGCAACATTGTCCTCGTGCACGCGAGGGGAGAGAGAAAGCCGAGCCGAGCCGACACGCACTGGAATGAGAAGGGTACTAGTAACCCGTGGGCGTACGCACCAACAGGAAGAGAGAGCTGGGGAGTAGCATGCACGGGAAGGGGGAAGAAGAGCAGAAGGCGAGGGAGCATGCATGTCAGTGGCATCGTCTGAGTTGTTGGCCTCGCCTGTCATGACCATCATGGCGTCATCGCTATCGTCGGCTCGCCAGTCCTGTTGTCCTGTCATTCACACATACATAGCCCCGAAATTCGACACCTCGTCATGTGTCACCCCCACTGTTGTCAAATTACTCTCACAACACAATGAGCCAACTTTAGACCCAAACGGAAGGTTAGACAATGTTGATACAGGCAACCCGAACATAGTTAGTAAATCCCACGCCTCCTACTCTTACAAAGTAGCCCCCAACGCCCTATCTTAGTTATTTCTCACATAATTCTCCTCAATAGACAAAATACATAATTCAGTGTTTAAAACTGGAGACATGAACACTACACCACCTCCGCGCTCCCCAAAACCAAAAAGAAGTTAGGTCAGTGGCTAACCTCAAAATATAAGTGACCATATCACCTTTCAGCCCTCCAAGTGGAAAGCCAGCTAGCTCTTACAAGCCAAGAGGAAGTCACCCAACGGAACGAGGTCTCTGCAAGAGGAGAATTTCAACTAGACATGGACAGGTACGGGTACGGTTTTCACAGGGGAGGCTCCTGGAAGACCTGTACCTTCGAAAAAAGTGAGCTAGACGAGCCAATGAAATTTAAAACACGAATATAAATAACGTCAAGACACGCACTTGCGCTTACAAACTCATTACTAGGTAAATGAATTGTAAACAAAGTCTCTGCTGTGACATCGGCCATGCATCTAGTCCGACGTTGTTGGCGGAATTGTCGATATCTGCGATATTTTAAGAGCATATCTTACACCGTTCAACAGAGTTGGGGGAATTGGGGCCTGTTTTTCGTTTCTCCTGACACTAGTTTGCCATATGCGCAATAGATAACAATGCCATAAATTCAAAGTTCAAGTTGATCGCCGCTAGAGTGTGACCGAGCCCGAGTCTCAGAAAAAAGACAATGCGCAGTACTCGGTGCCGGTACTCGGATAATGAGCATGCTTGCCCTTGGAGTCACGAGATTGACAACTGAAAGGCACTGTGACATTGATCAGGGACGCTACCGAGCAACCTGTGCCACGCTCCGTTGCAAGCGGGATTCATCATCTTTGCACGAAAAGGCTAGGCTGTGGACGCCTGCGTCTCCATTACATTGCTCCGGACAGCGGATCCGAATGCAAAGAGTCAGCACCGCAATGAGCCCCAAGGGTTTGTTCAAATCTGCGTTGGGGAGCGAATGCGCCGTACGACTATCAATAAAAAGTACACTCTTCTTGACTTCTCTCCGCAACTGGAGTCGAGCCGAAGTTCAATTGATAAATATGGTGGCAGCCGACTAGCAGGGCTATCATTATCTTCGCTTTAAGTTAGGGCCTTTGAAAGCGGGCAAACGACAATCGGATCCAAGAAAGAATCCCGGAAATAAGTTATTTAGCATTTTAAGGCAATTTGTTCTTGTTATCTAATTGTTTCACTACGGCCTTTGGGGTGCAGTGCAAACCGGGTCGTCCTGGATATAGGCCCCAAACCTGACCGTGAGTGGACTTCGCAGCTCGGTATCCGTGGCCGAGACCTAACCAATTGAGCTTTAACTGTGGCATGATAGAATTCAAAGGCCGCGCAAATCGAAATGTTTGTTCCTACGTTCCTTTTCCGAACATCTAGACTGGTTGGCAAATGCTTCACGTTCGTGGCTGATTTGTGATGTTGACATTTTCACTCACAGGCGGGGGATGATATATATAAAGCCCTCCATGCCAACCTATATTACATACTTGACGACCTTTGACAATCTCGCAAAAGGCTAGATACTTGGGCTTGCTTGCCACCTGCGGTCATGCCACTTTCTAGTGCTATCAGCCAGCTCGCCCCCGATTTTCCTTTCCTCAACTACTTCACTAAAGGCTTCCCCCGCATTACTGGTATCAGATGGTTCAACCTCGGCGTCCTGGTAATCACGCCTGCCTTAGCTCTATATGGCCTACTCTACGTACCTGTCCTTGCAGAGACGGTCGTTTGGACTACACTTTATTACATCTTCTCAATGCTCGGTGAGTTTCAATGTTCTCGCAGTTTGCACCCAAAGACTGACCTCGGTTCGTCAAAGGCATTACTGCTGGTGAGCTACAAGAAATTTCCAAGCCGACGTGAACATGAGCTCTTTTCTTGTCAGGTTACCATCGTCTTTGGTCGCACAGATCCTATGTTGCTTCTTATCCCCTCCAAGTATTCCTCATTCTCGCTGGCGCAAGTGCAGTGCAAGGGTCATGCTTCTGGTGGTCACGTCGTCATCGTTCGCACCACCGACATACCGACACGGATCTTGATCCTTATAACTCGGAAAGAGGCTTGCTGTGGACTCACGTTGGATGGATTATCTTTGACACCGAGCTTCGCCCAGGACCCGTGGATACTTCAGACTTGAAGAATGACCCACTCGTACAATGGCAACATCGCTGGTACTTTGTTATTTTAACTATTGTCGGTTACCTCCTCCCTATGTGCATTCCTGGCGTGCTCTATGGGGATTGGAAGGGCGGATTCTTTTTCGTTGGGGCTCTCCGTATGACAGCTTGCCATCATGTATGTTGTTCGCTGCCAATGGCTTGTTGCACTGACATGTTATGTATTACAGAGCACGTTCTGCATCAACTCGATTGCACACTACTTTGGAAGCACGCCGTACGATGACAAGCACACTCCCCGCGACCACCTCATCTCCGCTATTCTGACGATGGGCGAAGGGTACCACAACTTCCACCACCAGTTCCCCATGGACTACCGGTAACACTTTCCTGTTTTCCTTTTATTTGTAGTTTATTCACGCGGTGCTCGGTCTATAGAAACGCGTTCCGCTGGTGGCAGTATGACCCAACCAAGTGGTTTATCGCCACTTGTAATTGGTTGGGGCTGGCTACTAATCTCCGGGTGTTCCCTAGCAACGAAATCGAGAAGAGTGCTTACACAATGAAGCTCAAGACTCTCAAGGGTGTCCAAGACTCACTTGCTTGGCCCGTACCGCCGGAAGAACTGCCCGTCGTTACGTGGGAAGGCTGTATGTTGAGATTTCCCCTCACTTTTGCATGCTGGTTGATGACATGTACGCTAGTCCAGGAAGAGTCGAAGTCACGCACGTTGATCCTCGTCTCTGGTTTCATTCACGACGTATCCTTGTTCCTTGATCATCATCCTGGGGGCAAGGCTCTTTTGACGCAAAACTCGGGCAAGGACATGACTGCTGCGTTTTTCGGCGGGATCTATTCTCATTCACACGCTGCCCATAACGTACGTGATTTCTGAGCTAAATTTCATATTAGGCTGTACCTGATCGTATTTTCCCGCTTGCTTTTGTCCATGTGCGTTCTTTGGGATTTCGACACGATTCAGCTTCTAGCCATGATGCGGGTGGGAATTCTTGCAGGTGGCGTGGAAATGCCTGCGGAACAAGTCGTGCCACCAAGTCAACGGCTTGTTATTTGCCCCACGTTCCCAAAGATTCCTGAGCTCGCCACAAATGCGACGTGTGATACGACCGAAAATACCCATTAGATAGCGATATTTTATACTCATTCATGCTTCGTTCTTATCTGATTGACTAACCTATATAGTTACTACCGTTATCATCCACCACATAAGTACTACATAAAGTGAAACCAGACAGTCGTTTTGGTCTGGTGTGGTCTGTGATCGGTTATTGTAGTTGTAGATTTTTTATCTGAAACGACGGGTACTACAGGTACTTAAGTTACGGGGTTCTCTTATTTTTCTGGTTTGTTCTCCATAGCTCTTGTCCATGTGTGAAATAGAACATGTACAGATATTATACAAAGTAGACAGTGATGAAAGCCATACATGGTTATATTGCATCCATCCATTTCATCCGTGGAGGGCCTGTTCAAGGGCCTCGGAGAAACTGTCCAAGAGCGCCTGCTTCTTGCTCTCGGTCGGCTCCCAGCCGAGTTTGTAAAGGCGCTCGGGCGCCACGAAGTGATTCCCACCAAACAAGGACCATCCGACTGATGACGTAAACAAGCACGCGGCTGCCAGAAGCTTCAGAACGAGAACTTACAATGGCCGAGAGGATCGATCACTTCAGCCGGTAGCGGGTGGGTACCACCTTGCTTGATGGCGCCCTTGCTGAATAAATACTGTTCGGAAAGTCATGTGAATGTGAATGGGTCAAGTAGTCGATATATTTCATATGCTGCAAGTCGACGTACGTCACCCATGGTCTTTGTCCAAGCATGATAGGTGATCCTAGGTTCCTTGCTTGCTGAAAAGTCTGCCATACCATGTAGTCAATATAAAATGATTGATGTGCAAATGATGATTTACAACTCACAGAGTCCCTCGGGGCCTTCGTCGGCTTTGCCCTCCAGTGCTGCTTGGAAGACGAGCAACAATCCCCGGGCGCAGTCTTTGACGTGGACGCTGTTCATTGCGTTCGCGCCGCGTCCCCAAGTTCCAACATAACCCAAGCGCTGGGTAATCTCGAGAAATATGCGGAGCCACGGGGTCGTTTTCTGGATACCTGTAAAGGTGGTTGACGTGAGACACTTCCTTCAGCTGGTCGTGAACCACTGTGCGTGCTTACCTTCACCGACGCCATAAATCTACAGGTGAGCATAGCATCAAAAATTCAACCACGACATTGATTTAAGGACGTCATACCTGAGCTGGGAAATAAATGATAGTACGAACTGGATTTTCTCTGCGCGATCCAGCTTCCACGATCTGTCCGCTATAATCAGTGGGGCGTTATCTTAACATAGAGCATATAGCTTACCGGTATATCACAGCTGAGGTGCGTGTTCGTCGGATTACACCTGAAATGCGGAAAACTCGATATTGAGAGCAGCGATTGCAGTTAGGATGCCCCCGGCTTACTGTTTTAAATCCAAACCCATGTCTGACCATTCCTTGACATTGTCGAGATGTTCACCCCTTGCGTTATCACTGATGATGCCACAGCCAGACACGTGGATATAGAGAGGAGGCTTTCCAGGATTGTTCTTCGAGTTTATCTCCAGTCCGGTGAGGATCGCTAGCGGACAGTCGATGAGTTTTTCTCGGGTACACTCCAGTGAAAAAGGCAGAGGCGCTAAACATACCCATGACGCTCTTCGGGTGGTCTGAGCTCGCGCTGTTGATGACGATATCAACCTTGGCAACTTGATCCTGGATGATGGCGGCATCGTCGAGACTTCCCTCGACGAAACTGATGTTGGAGTACACCTTCTGAAGTTCCTCCTTTCGCTCTGTGGTGGCATTGCGAAGGAAAGCAACAACATGAAGGTGGGGAAGCTTCTGATCCAGGAGGTGTAAAAACTGAGAGCCAAGGTAACCAGTAGCTCCCAAGAAAAATATGGTGCGTCGTTGGAAGGACATGTTAGCGAAGAGAGTACGCTCAGTCCTCCGAGATCGTATGTTCCCGCATTATATGTGCTACCAGCTGGGTATCATGCAAAACGGGAAAATTATTGAAACATTCTAACCCATCTGGAGGTGGGCGGCGTGCTGTTCTGAATAATTACTAAGTAATAGTTTCCTTGGGAAAATGGAACCACTGACCACCATCCATTGCCGTTTCAGTACGATCATATGGCAGGATTACCGTCAATTGTGGTTGGAGTTTGTCTCCGTCAGATATGCTATGACCCGCAAAGACTGTCATCTCTCTAGGCTGAGTTGCACGGTGTGCTTGTAATTATATGAATTATCAGCTAGTAGCAGTGGAGGCGCACAACGCACATCAAATATGGACGACAGACTCCAGGCGTGATGAAATTAAAATACAGCAAGGTTCATATTCTCATCAGGACGGAAATTTCAATGATAAGGGGACACCCTAGATTTTAACGCGAATGTGCCGAAAAAAAATCGGTAGAGTTCCGGTAAGCTTCATGAAAAGCAGACTCGTTATCTTTGAGAATGCATACCGAATCAGATACCTCGTCACGGAACAAGAGCGCGCCATCGTGACCAATGGATAACCCCTTGAGGATCAATGAGTTGGCAGCACAGTTTCAAAGCTGAAACACATTACGTCAGTGTGGGCTGGCTGCAGAAAGGTGGTGCCGTATCCAAGTCTAATGCAGCCATTCTTTCCTAAACCGGATAAACAACCTTGAAGAGAAGCAGAGGCGACCAGCCGCAAGCTCTTTTTTTAACCGCAACGATAGTAAATGAAGTCCGAGATACTGCGAACTCAAGACAGATAGGGACGGCGTGCATGCTTCTTGAACCATCCAACTTACTATTTTTCTCATAGATTCGTAGAAAATACATACGAGCCTGGAGGTAGAGGTTCAAATTCAGTGCTAGAAGCGTCTAAAAAGTCAATGCGGGATGTCCCAAAGAAGATGGAATTGAACAGTAAATACTCGGGGCTCGCATCCGATAGTATCACCACGTAATGAGCATCCCTTCTAGAACGTATTCCATAAGTACACGCCTCTGAGTGTTCGTTTTTATCATTAACTTACCTCCGTGTGCATATTTATAGTGCTCTGGAGGTCCAGCCACCTCCAGAGTAACTCTATCTCCGCACCAGCTCCACGGCATCAAACGCACTGAACACTCTACGCGTCCTATTTCCCTTTTTCAGATACCTATTTGGTATGCAGTTCCCTAGATTCCGGTAGGCAGGTGGTCTGCATCCGTTCGCAAATACTTTTAGCCTTCGGAACCAACTGCTAGAAGTGGTGATATTACCTTGCAGCTCGGTATTGGGTGGGGCAGGAACTTTGATTTTATTATCTCGATGGAAGGAGTAGACGTGCCTGATGCAAAAATGCGCCGAAAAGTCAAGAGTTCCATGCACTTGGAGAGCACCTTGAAACGTGATGAACTGTCTGATTTGCAGAACCATGTATAAGGGTGGAATGGCACTCCCACACCTCTTCGGGCCGTCTCAGGGAGAGTCAGGCCGAGCGGCAGTTTGGAAGATATTATAATTTGTACGTATATCGGAAGTGACAGCATTTTCGATCTGGATTGTCTGGTCGTAACGTGGCGTGTCATTTCCCTAGAGCACTTCTATTTTACTGTTATATCAGGTTGAAGTTCTGGATTTAGACATGACAGTGTGGGCGCACCATAAAGTTACTAGTTCCAGGAAGCACAGAAACATAAAACCGTGCTGAGTAGAAACAACACAAAGATGCTCTTTGGAACCACGGATGACTCACAGTGAGCTAGCCCGAGACGGACACGGCAACTTGCCAGAAAATAAAAGTGTGCCCTCCCAGTAATGATTACATAACCCTCGGACGAGACAGTGATGCAGCATCGGGACATTGCCAACCATATGATTTGAAGCAAGTTAAAGTGGTATTCGAATATATAACCCGGTGGTTCGAGTTTCGAGTGACTTGTAGATCAAGCATTATGTAAGTAATCTCTGCTGCTTGAGTGCTTTCCGACGAGAGATCGGACATGTAAATCAGAGATCATATTGGTGTAAGAATGACGTTCCATTCAATGAGAATCGGTATTTAGAGTCCGTAAAAACCTACATGCATGTTAGTCCAAGGTTTGTACTATCCACAATTACAAATTGTTTGATGTTCCATCTAGGCCTAAAAGTCCTCGGCTCGGAAGGCATCGAGCTGCGCAACGTGCGTCACGTGCCGCAATTCCAACGTTTATGTGGCCGATGGTTGCCGAGCCCAGCATGGTCGCAAACAAGATCTTTGCGATTTATAGAGACTCTCCAAGTTCCCAGTCACGGACCTCCAATTCGCAAAGAAAAGGAGCCGGTTGTCTTCGAAAGAGAACTTAGCTTCAGAGTGAGCTCCAATAGGAAGACAATGTGCTTACGAGGTGAACGTGGGCGTGTATTCTAGTTTCGGAACTTGCTCCTCACCGTCTTGTCCTCTGGCACGCCTTATGTTGAAAAGTGCTAAAATACGAGAGATGACAAGGAAACTATGGGCAGATGCGAAATGCATTCCAGGGCATGATCTGTAGACAATTTGACATGACTGTTCACTTTTAAACAAAAAGACCGAGCCGAATTTCCCACCTTCTTCCGAATCCGAAAGTAAAAGACCGGGGATCAGGAACTGAGGTGTCAAGGTGTCGTTCAGGTTTGAACGTATCTGCATCAGGGTATACAGTGGGATCATGTGTCATCGACCTGTGTAAGATCAGACGCTGAAGGGTGTCGAAATTGAAATTTTAACCCACCAGACGTTGCACATTATCCATGCCTTCTTGGGAATCAAATAACCCTCATATTCATCGTCATACAAGGCGCTATGTGGGACCAAATTTATCACGGGATTGAAACGATGGATCTCTCGAATTAGAGCGTCGATGTAGGGAAGATTCGGTTGGTCCTCCAGCGTTGGTAGTCGGGATGAGCGTAACAATGATGTTATCTCTGCCTGGGCTTTTTTCTGAATATCCTGGTACACTGTCATTAAAAGGAAGAAAGACATCAGCAAAGCAATCGTCTGTCAACAATGTAAGTTCTGTCAAGGCTCCAGCACATCTTCACACTCACCGTGTCGGTTGCGGCTAAAGAAAGGAGTTGGCTACCCGAACAATGCGGAGGGATTTTGGACTCTCACCTCCGTAGATGCTTCCCGCGGTACTCATCAGAATCTTTTCCTTGACCAGAGATCCGTCCTTGAGAATAGAACGACGAAGGTTGTCTGCAACGAATGAGGGCGGAGCTGTTTGATCGAGCTTCAAAAATTCACGAGTCAGTTCTATACATCCTCCAGTAAGAGGAAGGAGGCTTTACCACTGCGGCACGTGCTGCTAGATACGGTGACCGTGTGCATCGATAGAACCTCTCTCTGGCCGCATTAGCCCACCGCTTGAATGCCATTCCGGGTAACCAGGAGGGTAAAACACTCACTGTAAAGTGGACAATCAGTATACAGGTCGCCCGTCAAGGTAGTCACTTACGAAAAGGGAATGCGTCCACAGCCCATCCAGGCTGTAACGCCATCCCACTGTCATGGTTGATTTCTTGGGATAATTGAACGTACTCGTCCGTGGCGTCCGTTCCGTACGTGAAACGAACGATAACGGATGCTACATGTCTGCGAAAGGGTAAATTTAGGAATTACCGACAATGAACTATGCACCTTTTCACGATGGGTTCCCAAGTTCGACCAGATGTCATGAGCTGTTTGATGAGACAAATGGTCTGATCTTCCAACATTGGTAACCATCTGGCCCTCGATAATGGTCCCAACGCGGAGTGAAGTAGTTTTCTGGCTGACTTGAGATTCTCCCCATAGTAGGTGAACCCAACGTTATCCTGGCGGCCGATGAGGTCTGCCATTGGCCAAGTCGGCCTATCGCAATATATCCTCGAACGCCTTTCCAGTAGATTCTCCGCGACGTTGACTCCGTTGAACACAATGAGATTTTGGCGGAACAGACGGAGACAAAACACGCTTCCTAAAGACGAGATATATAAGATGCAATGGGAAAATCCGACATACGCACCCCACTTCTGCGACCATTCATGGTAAGTCTTCCACGGAGGCCCACTTGTAGTCTGACCCAATTTCGTGGTGAATATAGAGGTGGAGGGGCCTAGGCAACGCTGTGTTAGTATTTCCTGGGCTTGCTTAAAAATGTACGTACCAGGGGGCAAAGGCTTCCTCAGGCTGCGGCGCAAGAGATATTGACATAGCAAAATTCCAGCGATTAGAGCAGGGATAGAGTAGTAGAACCAAGTATCGTTGAAAACGATAGAAGTGGACATGCAGCGCGTGGTGTTCAGGCCGTGGTGCTCACGTATTATATGTGTATACCATGTTCTGTTGTACGCATGATCCATCCGATCCGATCGGAATTTTGATCATCAAAGCAGGAATCGAAGCATTGTTGTAAACGAGCTCTTGTCGGACACGCTCACGAGCGGGGGGCGGTGCAACGTGATCAAACAAGGGTGTGGCTGTGCTATGATGTTTCAATATGTAATCCTGATGATTTGATCCCATCCGATGATGATCTTCTTATTGATAGACCCTGACTACGATGCTGATCTCCTCACCGCAGTTCCTGGCATCTACGGATGCCATCAAACTACAGAGGACTGCACGAATCAATCAATCTCACGGTTCTTCTGTTGACATGCTTCCATGGTCTGAATTAAGTATTCGGTGCCAGTGGTGGCGCTGATTCTAATCCATTGGACCTCTCCATCTAACACTGTACAATGCCCGCAAACATTGTTGCAGTCATTTTCATTTGCTTGTTCCTCTACCTCTGGAGGAGTCGTGTGGCTCACGCTAAACTCTCCAAAGGCTATCCACTTCCCCCTGGACCACCTAAAAAATCACTAATTGGAAATCTCTTGGACATACCCCACTCCAAGCATTGGCACAAATTTCTCGGTTGGAAGGCACAATATGGTAAGGGAGTTTTTATCAATAATTGATCGCGAGCCAACAATACATAGGCGACCTTGTGTACGTCGAGGCCCTGGGGAACAAGATGCTTATTTTGAACACGCTCGACACAATTACGGACCTCCTTGAAACACGGCATGCGATTTATTCGGACCGCCCAAGGTTCACCATGGTCGGTGACCTCATGGGATTGGATAGGGTAAGTTCTCCTTCCTCCGCACCCATGCAACGAGTCGAAGAGCACAGAGCATGCCCCTACTCCAATATGGGGATGAGTGGAAAAGACAGCGAAAGTTCTCACATATGGCTCTGAGCCCCGAAGCCGTCAAAAAGTACGACTCAGTCGGTGACATTGTTGCCAAATATGTCGACACTCTGCTCGAGAACCCGGAAAATTTTGAGCGACAACTTCGTCTGTCCGTATCTAAAGTCTCTTGTCAACAACGTTTGACCAAGTGCGTCTTTGTAGCACCGTTGGAAGGATCATCATGGGTGTTACATATGGACTTCCAGTAAATACCCCTGATGACCTGGTAAATATTTATGCTGTGCCGTTCGATCCTTTCTCTAACCTCTCGTAGTATATCACTGATGCAGAGCGGACCATGGAGCTGATCGGAAGAGCAACCGTCCCAGGAGCATTTCTCGTTGACCTCTTCCCAACGTGTAATGCATCATTCCTGATGCATGCCCCAGTTTACGCTGATCTCATGTTTACCAGTAAAACACATTCCATCCTGGATGCCATTTAACGACATCCATACAATCGGGGCCGAAGGGCGTGCGGAAATTGAGGGTTTTGTTACCCGGCCTTATCAACACGTGAAACGCGAACATGAAAAGGGAACCAACCTGCCTTCATTCACGGCAGAATGTCTTGAGAAGTACCAATCTGACGACCCCGACGTGCAAGCCGGTGTCGAACATACACTCCTTTGGGCAGCAGGATCGATGTATGGTGGTGAGTGTCAGCCGCCGTATGCCCATTTCCCCTGTTAATAGATATGATCGGGCAGCTGGAGGAGAGACCGTGCGTATGAATTGATTCGAACCGAATTTTCTCACTGATCTTTGTACTCACTAGTCGTACTCCACGACTCTCAACTTCTTGATCGCCATGGCCATGTACCCCGATGTCCAAGCAAAACTAAAAGAAGAAGTCACCCGTGTCATCGGAACTGAGCGTCTCCCGACACTTCAGGATCGCGATTCCTTGCCCTATCTCCAGGCAGCTATCAAGGAATCCATGCGATGGAAGCCTGCGCTCCCCCTCAGCATCGCTCGCATGACGAGGACAGCAGATTTTTATAGGGGTAAGATTACGCGCTCTTGGTGCCTTTACAGAATGAGCAAACCCACACAGGGTATTACATCCCGGAGGGTACCATCGTACTCCCAAATGTGTGGTATGCATTGTCCCTAAAGTTTCGAGCATGCGAGTGACTGCCTCTTTTTGATAGGGCCATCTCGAAAGAGGATAAGAGTGGTTTTTCTCCAGAGGAGTTTGTACCAGAGCGCCACCTGGCGGACAAGGTCAAGGAGACAGCGATAGATCCCTATGCATACGTGTTCGGTTTTGGACGCAGGCAAGTTGTGTTCCTGTTCTACTGTTGTGTAGTTGGTTGATGTGGATATCTGACAGGATCTGTCCGGGTAAACATTTGGGCGATAACATCGTCTTTATGCTCCTTTCCCATATCGTCGCAACTGTCCACGTTTCAAAGAAGAAGGATGCCAACGGAAACGAAATCCCACTCATGCCTACATACAGTGCTGGATTGGTCAGGTGCGTTTACTTCACTCTAACATATTTTCAATGGAACTCTGACATTGTATAGCTACCCGCGGTCATTCGACCTCGACATCAAACCGATCTCGAAGGCGGCGATCGCAGTCATCAAGGGAAAGGTCTCCCAATTCACATGAAGCAAGTCGACCGTGTATGATACTGCCATCTACAATCGACTTGCCCAAGAAAACAGTTTCAATCTGCCCACGATACCCTGTTTTCGTTTTCCCTCGCAACTGCCGTGTATATTTATCCACCTTGCCTTTTGTTGCAATGTTGTCGTCTTATGTAGAATCGCACCGTAGATTCCTTTACTTTGGACATCACTCTCCGGTTGTATCGACAAGCAAACGCCGTTGAGATGTCATCGTGATTTGCGTTCCGACTAACCATCGGATCATGACTCAATTCGAGTAGGTGCAGGCTGTCATCAGTGAAAATTGCTGCACGACGGCGTCACCCAACTCTCACGGAGACATAGAGGAATTACAAACACCATTAAAGGAGGGACAGTCGAATGGCCTGTTCGTGTTATCCATGCGCGACAAGTGGGACTCGAGCAAGCGATGATGTTCTTCGAGACAGGCCATGACGGAGTGCGACGTCGCTCGAATGCCGTTGGGTCCAGGGTCGCCGTACTCGTTCATCTTCTCATCTCCCCGTTCTCTGGTTCAAAGTGGGGGATGAAATTCCATCACCCAAATGTATGCTCGTGCTACTTCGGTGGTGAGCTGCATTGATGACATCTTGAGAGGCGCTTTGGGTCGAAACCAGCAGACAACGTTCAGAGGCCGAACAACCTTGTCGGCGGAGGTATGCATTACATTTTGCCAAGCATCCTTTAAATGCAAAACGAGGCTGACTGCTGTATTAATGCATCCCATCGAAGATGAAGTTACGAAGAAGTAAACGAAACCGCACACATCTAGGTCTGCCCGACAAGTATATGAGGCTAAGTGATACTAAAATCACGAAGCAGCACGCTCGGCATCCATCTCTTGCTTTTCTTTCTTGTATCTCTCAAAGTAAGGCTATGTATCTCATCAGCATTAAATTCTGCAAGGTACGAGGATGGCGACGTACGGCTTTTTCCTCGTAAGACATGGATTTCCAACGATCAGCAGCTGCAAGTACGGCCCGAACCACAAGGGTTTGTCCCGAAGTCATCTGACTGACCATGGCCTCGCAATCTGAACTGTTTCGGAACTCGTTCGAAAACCTGGATGAATGCACGATGAGAAGGGCCTTTGCAACGCTCAGAGCGAGAACGCACATGATGAACGGAGTCGGGGGAATCGTAGGCTCTTTCCTCGAATGGAACTTTGTTTTTCCCTGTGCTTTGCGAATGGCGTTGAGTTGTTTTAGGTCGGCCATGGACGTGTTGCGGAAAAAGTCATCTCTCTGTTGCTGTGCTTGCGCCTTTCTGGCTTCACTTTCGTCATAGAATGGCTATGAGGGAGACAGGGTCGCACAACTAGACTGTACCAACAGGCGATACGCACTTGTTTCTCGGCCATGGAGTAGCCCCTCCAAATCTCACCTGCCCGTTTGGAAAGCTCTTGAAAGTCGAACAGAGTGTTCCCCCGGGGCTGTGATTTGACAAAAGAGGCATAGAAGATGAAGTAGGGTCCAGGAGCACGCTTGGGGGGTTTGAGTTCCTTTGGTATACGAACTAAAAGGAGGGTGAGCGAGCGCCGTTCAGTTACATGTAGACGCGTTACCTCTCTGCTTCGTTTTCTCTGCTTTGGGTTTCCCTGCCCGAGACTCACCCGTGGTCTTTTTCGCACTGGCAAGTGTCTTGGCCTTGGTGGTCTTCTTCTCCGCTGTCTTGCGCGCGACCTCCTTTTCGGTCGCTGTGGGGGGCACAAAGTTCAACTGAGGGGTTACGAACAGCGTGCGACGCGCGACCTGAGTAGTGCGAGCTGTGACGCGTCTAGTCAAGAGGGAGAACATCCTAGTCAAGAAGAAGAGGGGGTTAACAACACAGTTCAATGTCACGTATCCACTTGCTGTCACGCGTCCTGTGACTCTCGAGCTCATCGCGCGCGACGATGGCAACGCTCAATCCACCTCAGCTCGACGCCGGCTCAAACGCACTCCCCGTCGCACAGCTCGAGTCGCTCCGATTCAAAGCCAATCAGATCATCGAATCTATACAGGTACTACAGCGCACTATCGATGCGGGCGGTCTCCAAGCCATGCCCGCGTGGCCGGACATCTTGTCCAAGTACACCGTCATCCTCTCGCAGACACACAGTTTCTACACCTCCCTCAGCGCACCACCCTCGTCTGCGCCTGCGTCCACCGTGTATGCGCAACCGGCCCCGTCCCAGCCGTCGGCGACAAAGGGCCCATATGAACATATCGTCCTCCACCCCAACGTCGCCATGGCGGACCAGCAACTCGACAATGATCTCATACCCCTCCTGCGCAACCAACAGACGACGGACGTGCTCAATATGGAGAACGCCACCGTGCGTCGACTCGCCGAGTGCATGGTCACACGCGGGGCGATCGCGACCACTAGCTTGGATGCCCAACCCAATCCGCCAGCGACTGGCTTTGCTGCGCGACAGAGAGTGACGTACGACGATGTCCTCCGTGAATGCGCGGAAATACGGGGCGCACATGATCGTCGCGTCGAGCGTGCCGTGCGTGCCGTACTGATGCTCAGGGACAAGTTCGACTGGAAACAGCGTGTTGAAGTCGAAGAGCCGGAACCGGAAGAGCTCGAGTGGGACCCACGTGTACATCGACAAAGCACGCATGTGGAAAGTCAGCACGCCTCTGAGATGGCAGATGTCGAGGGTCAGAGTAGCGACGAAGAGGAAGTCGTGGAAGGCGAACTCGTCGGTAACGATGATCAAACACCTGCGACTTCCCCTATCGACGTCGAAATGACTGAAAGTCACGACTAAAGTGGTATGTATCGCAACAAATGTCGGGTACAACTCGCTAATAACACGGCGCACTCTTCAGCATCTCTCCACACTCGGGCAGTACCCTCTTGGCCCATCGTACCGCTGCCCTCTCGGACGCCTCTGTCGTTTTCACTTCTTCTCCCTGTGATATCTCCTCCACCAACACCATTAATGCTAGATACACGGTATACCAAATCCTCTTTGTCTTGTGCCGCGGAAACACGATGAGCGTATCATCTTCGCTGTCAAAGTACCCTTGTTTCAGTGCCGTACTTGGACCTGGCGGCAAGAACCATGTCTCCATCAACGGATCTCCCCAGATCGCATGCCCAAACGTCGGAAGTATATACGCGATGTCTGCTTCCGCCTCTTGCCCTGATGCCGTACCACCTCCATCACTATTTGGTCTGTCCGATGTCAGGGATATGGTGACGTCCTCCTCG